>JAKUCV010004324.1:0-135325 GCA_028386065.3 Turnera subulata
AAACGACGTAGTTTAAGCCGAAACTACGATAAACGTTGTGTTTCGTTCCGAAACGCGGTTTGAGTCCGACGAAGCTCAAAGATAACATATTACCACTTAAAATTAATAAATCCGAAGGGAAAATAAGTTAATTTTATTCCCACTACCGAAATTCGGAATTTTCTTTATAAATCCAAAAACGGAAAACCGGGGCGTTACATTCCCTTCCCGTCAGTCGCGCCTGCCGTCGTCGCCAGCCCTGCAACCCGAGGTGAGCAACCCACGACCCGTGTCCGACCCGGATGCCTCTGGTCGGGTCGCGCCATAATTTCTTCTGCTGTTGGGCTGGTCTGGGCGCACTGGGCTTGGGCTCCTGGGCTCCGCCTTGGGCTTGGCTTGGACTCGGCCCAGTCCGTTTAATTTAATTAAAAAAAAACTATAATCATATATATATGTATTTACTAATATTCTGGTAATTAATTTTGAAAAAAAATTATATAGTTATTTTGAGAAAATTATGGACGATTTGATTCTGGAATTTTTATTAAAATATAGATATATTTACTTTGATAAATAATTAAGTTATGTTTTGGAAAACTATTGTTATTTGGAAAAATATATATATGCCTTGAAAATAATTTCTGAAAATTTAATATGTAAATAATTTCGTCTGGAAAATTACTATTGTGGTGTATGTATATAAATATGTATTTTGTAAATTAAAATTAATTATGTTTTGTGTTGGAAAAATAAATTGTATATATATTTGGAAAAGATAAATACTATAAATATTTTCTAGAAATTATAAATAGGTTATTATTTTTCTGAAAAAATTATGTAGATTATAATTTTGGAAATTATAATTATTTTATGAAAATATTTTGAAAAGAGTTTTAATTAAAGTATGGTACCGAAATTATATTCGGAAATACGTACGGTTAATTATTTTCGATAAATGATAATAATAAAGGACGAGTAATCGGGATGGGTAATTTCGTAGTATTGGCATCATGACATACTCTGATGTGCATTTATGTGAATATATGGTTTTGTTGTATAGGTTTTTGGTTATCGGGCAGTTTCCCGAGGAGCCGGCGTCGGACCGGTCATTATTTCCGAAGTTGAGTAATCGGCCAAGGTGAGGATGGATTTCCTTCAATATGTGCCTATATTACTCGGTTGTTGTGTTTGGTGTTATTGCATTGTCGGATGCTGTGGTTTAGCTGTGTTTGGGTTCGGGATGTTTATCCCGGTGTTCTGTTTGGTTTTTGGGATGTTTATCCCCGTGTTGATTTTCTGTGTCGTTTGGAATAAGTATAATGGAATTAATAATTAATGAATTGTGACAAGGATGTCGATCCTTGGTTTTTGGATAGGGATGTCTATCCCGGTATTTTGGTTAGGGATGTCGATCCCTGAGTTTGGTTTTTGACGACGGTAATATAATTGTCACGTGGTAAGTAGAGGTACGACCGGATGGTTAGAGACTGTTTTGTGGTGGCCATGATCTGGGTTCGTGTGATAAGCATGTCTATGCTTGGGATGTCTATCCCGGTTTGTTATATTTGGGATGTCTATCCTTGGGTTCTTTTTGATCTGGCACCAGGAACAGGTTGATAACCTGGTACGACCCTAGCTTATCCGTGACGGGGGCCGTAAAGATAAAATTGAGTAATTGGATTTTACTTGAGTCTCTTGGGTTTTGTCTTTGGGTTTGACTGTTTTATTTGACTTGAGTAATTTTTAGTGTCCATATTGATCGTCTTTCCATTGTCGTGAGCACTTCGGACTCACCCCTCACCTGCGGGCTTTCATCTCGTAGGATGAGTTGTTTGTTGTACAGGCTTGGTGCATTCCAGACAGGCTGTGGCGTTATCCCTTGGACGGGCTTGGATCCATAGGTTGCATCCATTACGCATACAGTGTTAGTGAGTCTTTAAGTCTTCCGCTGTGCATATTATTATTATTATTGGGCCATTGGGCCGGATGAGTTTCTATTGTTGATTTTACTTTGGGCTGTTGAGCCCGTGTTCTTGTTGTATACACTGTATGCTGGTTTCATTTTGGGTTGGGTTGTCACAGTTCCGGCTTGTGTTTACTGTGCACGGTAAATACGGGTCGGGGCGTTTCATGTAGCCTATAAATAGTGCATGACATAGGAGGGGAAAAGTATGGAGTGTATTGTATTCTTTCACCATTAATATAATACACAAAGCTTCTCCCAAGTCCTTTCTCTCTACTCTTCCTGTTCTCTCCATAGTTGTGTTTTTAGGTTGATCAAGCTGAGGCTTGAACCGCACGGCATCTTCCGCAGCCCTAAACTCTGTGCCCGTGGCACTTTACTCCGAGTTCTTACAACTTTTATTTTGGGCCAAAGGAGCCCATTACCCAAAATCAAACTCTCTACAACCTGTGATGTGAAATCTGTGACAGGCCCAGCACACGCTGCCTACTGTTAAGTGCTAAAGACTAAAGGCCCAACAAGGAAACGAAGCCCAACGTCTAGAGAACCAATTTTGCATTTCTTTTGAGAGTATCCAACTCCTGGCCCGTTGTCTCTTCGTTATCTTCAAGCGTCCAGGGTTGCTTTAGAAGAAGGCAGAAAGAGGAATTGTGGATATGATATGACCCGCCCAAATTGGCCTTCAAATTGGAACCAAACGCGCAGTCGTGGCTCGCATCCTCCTGTTTTAGGGCAAACAAAGCATTGGCCAACAATTTATTCCACTATGTTAAAAAAAAAAAAAACAATTTGTTCCACTTGGTCAGCAGTTATCAACACTAACCCCCAAAACCTCTGTACCAATCCGCAGCCAAGTCACCCACTAATCCAAACAAAATCATGTTCCTAATCCAGAAGGCAAATTAATTACTTAATGAATTAGTCATTCTATCTTGCCAAAGCAAATTAGAAAATGTTTGTTCCAAATTTTCTGTTTTTGACCGGAGATTTTACCGAACTTACAAAATGAAATATAACGTGGCAGTATGAACCTGACAAATTAACGATTTTGAGATAGGTATTATTAGGGTCAGCGACTAATGTCTTGTATAGGGCCTGCCAACAGCAAATTTAGCATAGGTTCGGTACAACTTTTTTTGACCAAAAAAGCTTATTCCTGCCCGTAGGATTAGGTCAGATTTTTTCTACATGTTTCCTGTTACTATAGAATTTATCGCCAACCATTTCCTAATTGTAAATTAATGGGGGTTTTCCGTGCAAAAAAATCATTGCCAGAGTACTGAATTGTTTATTTAAGCTTTAAACGTGTGTTGTTAAGATTTAAGAAAAGCTTAGAAAGCATCAAAGGGGGGAGGAGTATAGTTGGTTTGGATTTACTTTCTCTCTCTTCCCTCCACGTCTTTTTCTGTTTTTGTTTGGCTCCAAAGCAGAGCCTACAAAAGAGCCAAATAATGAGAAGACACAGAGAGAGATAAAGAGATTTGGAGAGAGAAGCAGGAGGCAGTGGAGCTCCGAGGATAAACCTAGACCAACAACAACATCCTCGGCGCTTTACACCAGCTTAGAGTTCTTAAACATCTTTTTTAAGGTTTCTTTGCCCCCAACTAAATCTCCCCTCACTTTCTGCCCTGAAATCCCACAAAAAGGTAAGTTCCTTTTATTGTTTGTCAATGTTTTTCCTCCTCTTTCCTTTCCATAGTTGTAAAGATTATTGTTTTAGCTGATATTTTCCCCGAAATTTTATATTCCCATTTCAGGGTTCCTGATAACAGTACATCGCATTTTATGGCAGGGCTCATTTGAAATTGTATTTGAAAAAAAGGAATGAACTTTGTTGTTTAACGGGCTATAATGCCATCCGGGATTGTGTCTAAATTTAGTGTTGGGTTTAGGAGGGCAGTAAGTGGTAGGAAGTTAGCTTCTTTGTTATCCAATACCCCCGAATTTACACAGAGGCCGTCTCCTACTAGGAATCCCATGGCTGCCTCTAGCTCCAAACCTGTGTTTAGCGATGTCTACGTTGATGATATGTTTGCCTCTTGTGGTAATGGATTGGAGCCCTCGAAACCTAGTGGTGTCTTTTTCTTGGATAGGACTCGCACTAGCTGCCAGAAAGCAAGCGTGAAGATGGGGGCTAGAGAGCTTCCTAGGAGTCGCTTGGTTTCTGGTTGCTATATGTTTGATGGAATCAGAGGGAGATGTACTGCGAATAGTTTAGCTGTTGGGCCATTGTTGAAGAACTTCAACACCTTGTCATCTGTGTGTTTCTCTTCCCGGCCTGCTCGTGATGTCTCGTTCGATAGTGATGCTAGTGAGCAGCAGCAGCAGCAGCTAGTGGACTCTACTATGGTGTCTGGCCAGTAAGTGCTTGGTCTCTTCTATTATTGTATTTCTTATCTTGATCCTAGTCCTACTTGAATTGGAACTAATTTACAAGCTTTTCGTGTGAATTTGCTTTTATACTGTCACTTATTCTCTGGTATTGATTTCACAATTATTTTTCCTGGTAGATCATTGAAACTGCTCTCAAGCTCATGTTACATGCCACATCCTGATAAGGAAGAAACAGGTGGTGAAGATGCCCACTTCATATGTGAAGATGAAGGAGTCATTGGTGTGGCAGATGGTGTGGGTGGCTGGGCAGAAGTAGGAGTTAACGCAGGATTATTTTCTCGTGAACTTATGTCTCATTCAGTAAATGCAATCCATGAGGAGGCCAAAGATGCCATTGATCCTGCCATAGTTCTAGAGAAGGCTCATTCAAGGACAACAGCTAAAGGTTCCTCAACAGCTTGTATCATTGCTCTTACAAAGGAGGTTTGTGGTTTTTTCTTGGCTGGCCTGTCTTTCACTTCCACTTCTTTAGTATGACCACTAACCAACTTTTTTGGCTGAATCATTTTTAGTAGTGCTCGGAAACAATTTATTAAGAATCTATAGAGTGTATGTGCGTAAATAGTTCTGGATACAAGATGTTTCACATGTTGTCTTGTCACAGAATTGGTGTTTCTCAAATTCTGGGAACTGCCCACATATTTTCCCCTTGATTACTATAGATTTTTAATCTGCTTGAAACTGTTTCAAATACCCATGTTCTGCCTTAACAGTGTCGGAGGTTCCTAGATTCTTCATTCAAAGTACTTATCATTTGTATCCTGCATCAAACTGATTTTCTGTTTTCCTACCACCTAGTTTCTGTTACAAATTATCCTTAGAAGTTGTTTAGTTCAGTGTTTTGTAAATAGAAGTGAGGGTCTCTCTTTCCACTTGAAACCATTCAGGTCCAAGTTCTTTACAACTTCCAGTTCTTTGTAGTGGATTTTTCAAGGTTCACAGCTTAAATTGTTAACTTTACATCCTGCTCCGGCCTTAATGATAAAAGCTGTGGGTTTTATTATGCTCAGGGGTGAGGGATTAACAACTGAGGGTGTGGGAATATGTACCCTTTCCTTAAATCAGTAAATGTGATGTCAATTGTTAGTCCACGCCGTCAGTACCTAAACAGTGGACCGTGAAGTCTCTGATACTGCTGATTGACCTAAGCCCGAAGTTAGAATTTTCTCTCCCTGGGCCATGTTGCATCCGTTCTTCTTGTGTGCTCAAAATGTGTGGGCTATGCCCAATTATTATTGTAGTCCCTCTCTTTGACTCTGCAGCTTGTGAAGAACAATAGCAAAATTGAATTTTCTGCTTTCTATGACTATGAGCATGGCTAAATTTGTCTTTTGATGCACTTGAATTTTAAGTATTTGTGGTGCAACCTTTTTAAGATATGAAATTAACCAGGATGAATTTTTTTGACAGGGAATACATGCTATTAATCTTGGTGATAGTGGTTTCATCGTGGTCAGAGATGGGTGCACCGTCTTCCATTCCCCAGTACAGCAGCATGGCTTCAATTTTACATACCAATTGGAGAGTGGCGAAGGGGGTGATCTACCCAGTTCTGGCCAGGTTTATTGAGCCCTTGGCACATTTATTCTAAAATTGATGACTAAATTATGCAAGAGACAGTTACATGCTTTTGTTCATGCGTTTCAATTCAAGGAAATCTTAGTTTGGCACGTCAGAAAAGCTTACTACAAAATACCAAGTATTCTGCATGTGCTTGCTGTGTCAAACTTTTACGACTTCAAAATTTCTAAATCTAGAACTTTAATGCTTGTTCCTCGACTAGTTTTTAATGGGCCACCGTTCTGTACAGCAAATGATGTATTTCAGGTCTAATATTTCGTAAAATTTTCAGAGCCAAACTGTCTGCATTTGCTCATATTTGATGCATCACTGATGCTAAATTTCTTTTCCCTTAACATTTGCAAAACCTTTTGATTTAGTTCCCATCATAACAACTGCAAGAGTAAAAAGGTTGAAAATTCTGGGCTCAACTTTTATCGTTCTGTTTTAACTGTTGGGATTGATGGTTGCAGGTTTTCAGAATTCCTGTTGCATCTGGTGATGTCATTATTGCTGGAACAGATGGATTATTTGACAACCTGTACAATAATGAAATTGCAGCTGTTGTTGTTCATTCAGTTAGAGCTGGCTTTGGACCCCAAGTAACAGCCAAGAAGATAGCAGCTTTGGCTCGTGAACGAGCCTTAGATAGAAATCGTCAGACGCCATTTTCTACTGCCGCTCAAGATGCCGGATACCGCTACTATGGGGGCAAGCTGGATGACATTACCGTTGTTGTCTCATACATAACTAATTCTTCCCCTGTGTGAATCTGTCTTCTCGGAAGTCGTGGGTGCACCTATTGTAATCCACTGACAATCTTCATAGATTTTTTATTGTAGATTTGAGAAGCCTTTTAGCTCTCTCATGAATTGAACATATCTGTTTAGGAGGTTGTCAGTTATGCCTAGTTGTCCTTTGATCATTCATAGTGAAAAGCAATTTTCCCCTTTCCCCTTCATATCTTGAAGTCCTCTTGCCTTTTGCTTTGTGGGTTAATTAAAGTTTCTTACTTGATTAAAAAGCAGTTGGAAACAGTTAAGTGGAGCTGAATGCATCTGGATTTAACCGTCAATTAGTGTTTTGATCATGTATCAGGGTCAAACGATCTTTGATGTTGGAATAGCTTACCTTTGCTGAATATCCTGGCTGGCTTGCTGTCTTACCTTGACCAATTCCCAGATTGGTGGGGGGGATTAAGCAAGTAGCACAAGATCATTTCCTTGTAGAGAGAGGAATCAGACAGGCTTTTCATGCATGTTATAGATTGGCCATGATTATGATGCAGATGGTTGCAGATAACAGTTTGCGGTGGCCTGGTTTCAAATCATGGATTTTTTTGTTTCCTTGGGTATTTAGTCATTACCCTCTACGAGTGCTAACGCCGAGTAAAGAAGAACGGAGAACTGTGAAAAAAGATCAATAAAAACTTTTGTACTTCCTCACACAGGCTGAAACAGGTTATTCCTACTTTGCTGGATACCACACCCACTTTAATTAATTATCAACTTACCTCAGCTTCACAGACTCAAAAGATCAACCTTAGATTGTTATTCAGATGTACCCATGAAGTTTTGAAAGGCCAAGCAAAAGATTAAGAAGACAAGGCTTTTTGCCTAAACTGCTGATTGATAGATAATATTAACAAGTCGAAGCGAAAACCGATTACCGTCCAAAACAAAACGACGTTCAAACTACAACGGAAACATAAAACAAAGATAACTTATTACATGAGAGGTACCAAAGCTTAGAGAAAAATAAGGAAGACAACGCACACATAATATATAGCCTAGTTAAGATACACCTTCCAAACTTTTCGCAGAGTTGTAGGTCCTGTGTGGCGGCCTCCCCCATGCTCTTGTTCAGTTTCGGCCTCTTCTGGCTGTCCCTCACCTTCTTCTTTCTTCCTCTTCTCTTCCTCTTCTCGTCTCTTCTGCTCCTTCCTAGCTTCTTCTTCTTCAGCTTGCCTTCTCCTTTGCCTTTCTTCCTCCTGCCTCCTGGCCTCTTCCTGTTCTCTCTGTGCTGCTTCTTGTCGTCTTCTTTGTCCTTCTTCTCTCCTTTGTCTTTGTCTTTCTTCCTCCTGCCTCCTGGCCTCTTCCTGCTCTCTTTGCGCTGCTTCTTGTTGTCTTCTTTGTTCCTCCTCTTCCCTCTTCCTGGCTTCCTCCTCCTCCCTCTTCCTAGCCTCTTCTTCCTCTCTCTTCCTTGCTTCCTCTTCCTCCCTCTTCCTTGCTTCCTCTTCCTCCCTCTTCCTAGCTTCCTCTTCCTCCCTCTTCCTAGCTTCCTCCTCCTCTCTTCTCCTAGCTTCCTCCTCCTCTCTTCTCCTAGCTTCCTCCTCCTCCCTCTTCCTAGCCTCTTCTTCCTGCCTCTTCCTCTCTTCTTCTTCCCTCTTCCTAGCCTCTTCTTCCTGCCTCTTCCTCTCTTCTTCCCTCTTCCTAGCCTCCTCTTCCTCCCTCTTCCTTTCTTCTTCCCTCTTCCTAGCTTCCTCCTCCTGCCTTTCCCTTTCCCTCTCCTCCTCCATTATTCTTTCCTCTTCCTCCGCGCAAGAAGTACAATCCAATATGATCTCTTCTTCTTGTGCTGTCAAAAGTTGACTGATTGTGCTGTTAGTGACATTAAAAGACATAGCCAAGATGTCCCGATCCACAGTTTGGAAAACTGATCTCCTCCCTGTCAGGAATTGAGGGTAGTTTCTCCTTGTGGATGTGCTAAATCCCATGAAAACAAACGAGTCATTGTTGAAAGACATTTGAGCCATAGGATGGAACCTAGGCACAGCAAAAACATCTCCTTCCGCCACCCTGAACCTCATATTCTTGCATTCTGATGCATTTGCAGAGCTGGCACAAACCATACGCACTATCCCTTGCCCATAGAGAACTATTGCTATCTCAGTAGCCATTGGATTCCAATGCGGTGCCATCATCGACCCCTTGAAATATTCGAAACCATCAATGCATACAAGTAATGGAATTGCATGTGCAATAAGTTTAAGAACAAAAGATGTATGTTTTGTGGATGATCAGAACAGTTACCTTTGTCAAGTTCACCATGAAAATACCAATGTTAGAGCCCCGTAATGACCTTAAGCTCCGCTGGTCTACTGTCAGACTCCAGCCATTACAATTCTCAAAATCTGGGTTAGCTTCTAGAATATTGAAGGTCGTCGTGGTTTTCTTGTGTTTGCCATTGGGGCCATAGATGTCACCTCCGCCTACAAGGGCTTTCAGGAGCCTGGTTTCCAGCTGTTCAAAAATAGATTTCTTCCTTGTTGTCACTGTGTCTGCGTGCACGATGGCTGGCTGCTCCATTGCTCCGGTTATTTCTTTTATTACTTCTTTAGGGACCTTGAGAATTTGATTTGCGTAATTAGAATCTTATTCCATTTTCAACAATTCATAAACAAGTAACGCACAGTTCAAGCAATGGCGAAAACAAGACCAATTTGTTTTCACATATGCAATGAGCTTTCTCAAATGTGAACCATCCATCAAAAAACCAAAATATCCTGATCAAATTTTTGTAGCACCTTACACGTAGGTGGGTTCACGATAGGGATAGAGATACAACGACACTAATTAACAGGATAATTACGTGAAGCACGTTAGAAGAAACGAAGGCAATGTCATAGTACTCCGCAATTACAAGCAAATCAAGAATAAATGCACCTCTCATACCTTAAAAGCTGATTGAAGGATTCTTTTATCAAATCCAAGGATTAGATCCTTGATGCTAGAGTATGCTCCAATAGATGGTTCCTGCAGTAACGTTATCAACAAAAGGTTACAAGAAAAAAATGAGAAGGAACATCTAATTGGTTTGCAGTAATTTAAATCACTATATACAGAAAGATAAATTAATTTCACGGCGTTGAGAAATGCCATACATATATGTCCTCATCTGTACTAGAGAAGATGGCATAAAGCCTCAGCTTCTGTCGGTCTGGGTCAAGATTGCTTTGCAAGAAGAAGAGGGACCCTGGCTGCAGCCTGTACGCGTCTCCTTTTCGCAAATCTATTCTTTTCATCTCTTTCCCATCATCGGTCCAACTCAATCTACCACTTCCTACACATCAAAGAAAAACATATCAATCAAGCAACTACAAATGATATATATATCATCATAAAATGGAAGCTTTAAGGGGGAAAAAAAAGCACCTGTGTGTACATAAAACACCATATCAGCATGGAGCAGGACTGGGAGGAACAAGGAGTTAGGCTCCAAAGTGATGAACTGAAGATGGTAAGGCCCTTTAGTCCCGCAAGTAATCTCAGCAGCCGAGATCTCTCCATATTCAGTCACCACCAACGACTTCCTCTGCTCCTTCTTCACCCTGTAAGGCCTCTCACGATGACCAGCCGGAATATCCTCCGCCTCCTCCTGCCAGGCCGCCGCCGCCGTGTGAANGGGGGGGGGGGGGGGGGGGGGGGGGGGGGGGGGGGGGGGAATAGAAATGGAGTGATGAGAGAGGTTGACACACTACTAGAATGGAACAGAAACTGCCATTGGTGGTGTACTAAGTGTTGGTGTTTTATAGACAGGGAGGGGTTGAGGTACGTGGACACGTGCATGTTCATGGGATACGTGGCGGGTGATTTTATACAGAAAACGGTTCCCTCGCCGGTAGATTACAAAGCGGTTTACGTAGAGCTTTGAATTTTGATATCTTCTTCTTTTCGTGCTAGTCTTTTGCCGGGGAGGAGTTTTATTTGGGTCTCTTGATTAGAAAAAAACGGTTTTAAAGTTTGATGGCTTCTTCTCTTCCTTTTTGCTTGACTTTGTAGCAGCAGAAAAAGGTCAGGATCCAGTAGCCCAACTAAATCCGAGCCTGGACTATGGCGTTCATGTAATTGGGCTCTTTTATTTTCTCTGGCCCAAATTTCAACTGTAGCCCATTTACGAAAGGCATGAAGATTTGGGTCAGGTTGGTTCGGGTCTTGTAATAATGTTTTACTTTCATAAAAAAAAAAAGAAAATAATGTTGTACTTAGTATCGGCCCATTTGTATCCGGTGGCAATTTCCATCCAAACGAAAATTGATTTTCAAGCGTAAATTAAATTCTTCTGTTTGAATTCCTCAAAAAAAAAAAAAATTCTTCTGTTTGAATTAAGAAAGTATTCGACGAAAAAAATGAATTAAGTAACAAAGTTTGTTCTTCTGTAATAACAATTTCATGTAGTACAACCAAAATTGGATTTTCTTTTTTCTTTTCTTTTTAGATCTTTTGAAATCTATTTCTAGGCTTTTATTCAATGGCTCACTACGAGAGAGGATCCAAATTCAATGCCACCAACATAATTATCTCTCTAGTTATTAAAGAGAGAATTATAAAACCAGTTGACTTATTGAGTCTAAATTTCGAATTCAATGTATGTTTTCTTTTTTGGTGTACGCTTAAAAATTCTTTGCCAAATCGTATGAGTTGGTGTTGGTCACTTCATGAAGTCAAGTGGCCAAAACAAAATACCAATTAACTTTCCCGACGGACCACACACACACATACACAAGTCCATGATTTTAACAGGACCATTATTAATGGTCCCCATAATCGCAAAGTGAAAGAGAGGGAAAGGGGCCACGTTCACTTACAAAAATGGTAGAGGTGGGGGAATCACATAAAAAAAAACATGAATAGTTGTGGTCATCAAAGAAAAACTAGTTGAATCAAGGAGTATTTTTTCAAAGCAAAATCAACATATCCTGAGGATCCACCCATATTGCAAAAGGGCTAGGCTACTAATGAGGATATATTGCTTGTGAATTAGAAGATAGGAGATCCGCCACTACTATCCTGCCCACCAGATGATCTGCGCTGCTGCTACCTTTCTTTTGCCTTTTCTTTTCCTATAGTGATGAGTGAACAGAGATCATCTTTTTTTTTTTTTTTTACATGAATGATTAAAAATTGGAATCTCAAACCCATCTTTTGTGTGCTACAAGCTGCTTTCCTTTTTTTCCACCGCGTGTGCCCCGTGTACTACTCTCTCTAATACCTTAGTACCTAAGTATTTGACTTATAAAATTCTCATAAAATAGTCCTCATGAAGGCTCTAAACTATTCATCCACTTCAATGCTACTAAGGGAGTTTTAAGATGAGCAACATTTTTTTATGTCCTGTCATCAGGAAATGTCAAACAAATGTGGCTCATCATCCCGTTTTCTTCTGTATGGAATCATGCGATTTTTATTTTGCATTATGTTGGTAGCTTGGATATATAGTTTACCGAGGTCTAAGTATATGCTTTGAATTTCCCAGTAATGCCCAATTAAGTTATCATTGCAATGTATGAGGGTTTGAGAGATGATTGTATGGGCATAGCCCAAAGTAGAATTGTAAGAGAATAGTTGTATGTGTGTGGCCTTCAAAGCCGTTATTTCACCAAAAAAAAAAAGTTATCATTGCAATACAGTTAACTATACTGGCTAGATTTCTTCTTTTCTTTCCTTTCTTTTGAAACTGATCAGATTTCTAGTTTTCTCGAGCCTTGATATTTTTATGTTCATTTTTATTTCTATATTTAAACGATTTTAACCGTACTCCCACCCACCCAAGATGAGGATCGAATCCACCCCATCATCCCCAAATTGTGGGCACATGTTACTGTGCTGTGACTGGCAGAGCCTTTGTTTAATTTTTTTTGTTTTTTTTTGTGAGAAGCCTTTGTTAATTTTAAAACTAAAAAAATATGGTAAATCCACAATAGAATTGGTTAATTCATCATGACAAAGGTCTCGGCAAAGACGTCTGCAAAGTCTTGGGGAAGTTTTTTAGAAAAGAATATCAAACTTTTTGGCAAGGTTTAGAAATCTGTCAAATGCTAAAATATGTTGCTGTCTGAAAAAATTGTCAGTTGCCTTCTCAAAATGATCTCTTATGCAAGATAGATATAATCATGTGCAAACGAATGATGATCAAAATTGTTATAGTGCTTCTTTGTGTTATATTTCAGTCTCAAAAACAATGCAGTCAATAAAGCAGCTCTCACAAAAGTGACTAAGTTCTAAGTCGGGTGGTTTGTGTTTATCGTTTTCCTCTGTAAAACTCAGGTTTGAGTGATCTTTGACACTAAAAGATGAAAAGAGTGTTTAATGTGATTATATTGCAGAGAAAATTAATGATTCTATTCTATGGATTTGACATAGATGCTAATAGATGTTACTGGGATTTCAGCTTATGTGTACGTGAGTTACAGTTTTTTTTTTTGATGCTCATCGAAAAGTTTATTAGAAACTTCAAATAAAACGTGAGTTACAGTTGTGTTTTAAGAAAGAGTTTCATTTATGTTTTACAATTAAAAAGTTTACGAAAGTCTAATCACAATTAAGCCCCTAGCATGGGAACATATAAAAAGTTGGTGAAGCTAATTTCTTGAAAATATTTTTAAAACTCAAGTGACGGTTGCAAGCATCCAAAGTCTTTTCTATAAATTGCTACTGCTGGATACAGTGGCCTCAGTTTTGCAGCCCAGTTACACTTTACCAGTATGGGTTCGTAAAGGCTCTAGGGTTACCAGCTCCTCTGTTCTTTTTCAACTGTCACCTTTTTTATTTCCAGTGCGCCTATAATTTTGCCCTTGTATTCTGGCCATTTTTTTCTTTTTGATAAAGTATTCTGGCCATCTGAGACACCCTTATATGTATTTTGCCCTTGTTTTTTTTCCATAAAAAAAAAAAAGAAAATTTATTGCCATAGAAAATTAAAAATAAGTAAATGCTCAAGGAAAATGGAGAGAGCAGTGGACCAGAAAATTTTCCCGGTCGAGGGTATAACATGGCCCGGAAAGAATTTACCTTAGTCCGATGATAGACTTGAAAAAAAAATTCATTCAGCTTCTCTTTAAGAAAACAGCCTTGTTTTTCACAGCACACAAAAACAAACGGGCTATTCAGCAACAAATCATTTTTATTGACATTTTTTTTTTATCAAAGCCGTTATTAATCGTGCTCAATGTAAAAGTATACGTACAGTTTGCAAGTATATGAAAGGTGTAGTAAGAAATAGCATTGGATCCCAAAGCAGTGTTGCCGTCAAAGAGCATTAAGCAGAATTTCTAAATAAGACAGACACATAAGCTTGATTACGACATGACTGCCTACATCACAACAAAGGCCATATAGGTCACTATTGCTTGAGAAAAGACTTGTACATCTTTTTGTTTAAGTGGGCAAAGCGCTTTCTCTTTAAAGACGTCCATTAACCCAATACACTATGAAAAAGCTGCTCCTTATGGTCTTCCTTTCTGGTACGTAAAAATGAACGGATGGATCCACTATGGTCCCTCCATCGATCAATCAAAACGACATACGATACCATTATTTGAGAATATATTCCCTTCTTTATTTTTGATTTCATGCATGCAAGTATTACTTTTTAATATAGATAGAAAAAAATATATAAATTCCGTGATAATTAAGTCCATGCATGGTAATTATAGTATTTGTCACCTGAATAAAACTTGTCATAAAAGATGCTTTGAAGTATTGTCATATGAACGATAATTCTGATCTTCTTCTTAACAACCTTACTTTTTTGGGTCATTAAGAGTTAACTCAATCGATTAATACTTAATTTCTTCATCCGCCTAATTATTTTTTTTGCAAATCCAGCTAGAAATTATAATCACCTTATAACAGATAATTTATAAAAGCTATTAAATAAAGGTCTCATAGTAGTATAAAGATTTTCTACTCTCTCTTTTTCCTTAATTTTTTTAAAAATATTTTTTCCCAAACAAATTAATACTACCGCTCTTGTTTCTCTATTTTTATCTTTTCGCCGCCAAAAGGCAATGCTAGCATCCTACGTGGGCGTGGTTAATACGCGCTTACCATGTATGAGTTTGGGGAGAAACACAACCTTGGATGCATCGATCCATATCCGACAAAAAGCGGCCAAATGGGTCCCACAAGGTCAGCCCTATGGCCAATAAAGGCCGAGTCCATGTCAATTAGTGGACCCACTTGGTGAGGTTGGGTCACTTCTCTCATTTAATTAAGAAGAAAAGAATTCTACATACTTCTTTGTGTGCTAATACCACCTTTTCCTAGTGTGAACGAATACTAGATATTCTTGAATGGTAAGGTATTGTTCATGGTAAATGAAAGCTTTAATCCCGTATCTTTATAGGATCACTTAATCTATAGAGCATACTTTAGGATCTAACCCTTCGATGTTGTTTCTAGGTGGAAGAAAAAAGACTTCATTTTTTTTTGTGTGTTTATAGGCACATATATTATTAATACAGATGCATTTTAGTGATATTTATGTACGAATGTTGATGATTCTTCCATCTTATTTTTCTCAAGTTTGGCGGTGATTGGCATCAATCAGAAATAGTATAGAATAGAGATCGTGCTTTCTTGCATGTGGAAACTAGAAGAACTTAATTAATGAATTAGTTAGGATATTATTCCCGTTCAATTATTTTGGACAGTTAAACAAAGTTTGGCGTGCTCTATGAAATACATAGGAAGATCAAGGTTGGCCAAAGATGCATGGCTAATCTTCAAAGATGCATGGCCAAATCTTCCTGAATGCAATGTTGGTCCAATTAAATGGCTTTTAGGTCTCGTAAACCACTTTATATACCTCTTTTCCTGGTCCTATTTATCATGCCTCCTTTAGTAAAAATTGTTTGACGAGCTGTGGTTTGCTTTTGGTTCTTTTGTTTAATTTATTAACTTTAATTAATTCGTGGGGTCTTTGTGGGATGTGTGGACAATATTATAGAACTATGGAACTTTAACGCCCACAATTGACTTGTTTGTCGTTTTTCAGTTGAAGTTAACTGTCTTCTTTTTCCTCGGGAAACTAACGCAAAGAGCAAACTCTAATGGATGTCCAAGCAATTTTTTTTAAGTGTAATAAGATTAATTATTTTCTAAAAACATGGTTAATTATTTTAGTAAATTTTTTACTTTTTATTTGAAAATAATTTGATGAAATCTATCTTACCCTGTGGGAAAAAAAAAAAATTCAACCATTCTACCTTGACTAACTTTTTGTGTTTGAATGTTTTAATCGTTCTTTCTACGATTTTGAATTTTCCTTCTGTTGAAATAACACATCAACTCATATTTTTCTTAATTTCCAAGGGCACCCATTGGCTGGACCCGGCCGTATTCCAAATATATGTGGCTCTTGGCTCTAGGAAGATTGCACTTTGAAAGGCGAGCCTTTTGGTTCATTTGAAAGAAGAGCCTTGAGGATATAGAGTTTTTTTTTGCACTGGGCCTTGAGGATAGAGTTGATCTCTCTTTTTTCTTTTCCATTTCCCACAGTCCGGAGACATACTATCTTTGCGTTTTTTGCTGTGGAAGTATGTTATTGCGCTCGTCTTTATGATTAGTTCAAATTTATCTATTACATGTGTGATAAAATTTTTGAACAAAAGAACCCTATCAGCTATCCCATGTATTCGTATATGTACGAGGGAGGGGAAAACAGGCACGTAGTCTGTTAATTACGATCACAACTTCCAACAAACTTTGTCTTCATATAAGTAAAAACATAATCACCAAGTTATTTGACTGCAGGTGTAATTACAATTAAACATTAAGGTCTCTACAAATTAAACATGCGCGCTTTTGCCATATTAAATTAATCAAGCAGTGCAAATTAACACAAAGAAGATGGGAGTGCATGAAACACAATGGCAAAAGTAGTGAGCCAGCAATATAGCAAACCTGAGGTGCGAATCCTAAAAAGCTTCAGGCAAAAGTAGTGACTTGAGCTTGAAGCTTCAAAGAGATAAAAGGCTGGTCTGACTTGTGTCGAGCATGTCATGGCCACACATGTCTCTCATGGATATCACATATCCCCACACCATACCCTCCCGCCCCATGCACACACGCAAAGATAAAAAGCCCGCAATCATAACCAGTAAAAGCCCCCCTCCCCTCCTCTGCCATTCCCTACTTTCCAAGCCACTCAAAATCCAAACACTAAAGCACAAGACGCAAATCATATCATCGGTTTCATAATTAAGCCCCCCAAGGAACCTCACCTATAGCTTTCTGCTAGCTCTTGTTAGCTATGAAAGTTCCCGTTTCCTCCCCACAAAACAACACCAATAACAACAGCAACAATAACAACAACAACAACCAGTCTCCAAACCCAAAACCAATTTCTTTCACCACCACCACTAATACCAACAACAACAACAATCGAAATTTTTGCTACGAGCCCACCTCAGTTCTTGACTTACGTAGAAGTCCAAGTCCAGTTACTGCTGGCAAACCCGCTTCCACAACGGATCCCGCAGAATGGGACGATCAAGTCCTGCAAAATTTGGACTTTGATTCTATCATGAGAGAGCTTGATTTCCACGATGATTCTGCGCCTGCCCTCATCAAGAACTTCCCACTATTCCTCCCCAATTGTGAGGCTCAAATCCACAACCAAACCCTCCCCGAGTTCGCCCCACATGACCTCGACCCAACTCAGTTCCTCCACCCAGAGTTGACTGACACGTACCTGAACTCAATCCCACCTCATAACTTCACTTCTCTCGATTTGTCTCATAGTTTCCACAGCAATCTCGGCAACAACTGGAACTACGCCGGGTTCGATTTCATCCAAGAGCTTATACGTGCAGCGGACTGCTTCGACTCGAACGAGTTACAACTCGCGCAGGTGATATTGGAGCGGCTCAATCCCCGACTGC
This sequence comes from Turnera subulata, assembly GCA_028386065.3. Lineage (NCBI taxonomy): Eukaryota > Viridiplantae > Streptophyta > Magnoliopsida > Malpighiales > Passifloraceae > Turnera > Turnera subulata. Next base: position 17,562 of record JAKUCV010004324.1, read on the forward strand.
AAGCCCCCATCGGGAAGCCGCTGCAAAGAGCCGCTTTCTACTTCAAAGAAGCCCTCCAGTCCCTCCTAGCCACCGGGTCAACTCGGCCTCGACTCTCTTCCTCCAGCAGCACATGGCCCGAAATCTTCCAAACCATCAAGGCCTACAAGGCGTTCTTTAGCCTCTCCCCCATCCCCATGTTCACCGACTTCACCACCAACCAAGCCCTCCTCGACACCATCGACGGATCCCCGCCGTTCATCCACGTCATCGATTTCGACATCGGCCTCGGCTGCCAGTACGCTTCTTTCATGAGAGAGCTCGTCGAGAGAGCCGATGCTTGCAATAGCAAGCTCACCACTCCTTCTCTTCGCGTCACGGCCGTCGTTCAAGAAGAGTGCGGCGCCGAAACAAAGATGATCAAAGACAGGCTATCTCAGTTCGCTCACGAACTCAAGGTCAGGTTCCATATAGATTTTGTGCTCATGCGTACTTTTGAAATGCTGTCTTTTAAGGCAATCAACTTCGTGGACGGAGAGAAAGTCGCGGTTCTGTTGACGCCTGCGATCTTTCGCCGTCTGGGTTCGGGCAATAACGTTAGCATGTTTGTTAACGATGTCCGTAGAGTTTCGCCGAATGTTGTTGTCTGTGTGGACAGTGAGGCATGGGCGGAACCGGGAGTGGTGGTTGGCTCCTCGTTTAGGAGGAATTTCGTCAACTGTCTTGAGTTCTATTCGTTGCTGTTTGAGTCACTGGACGCGGCGGTTACCGGTGGTGGGGAGTGGGGGAGGAAGATCGAGATGTTTTTGCTGAAACCCAGGATTTTGGCGGCAGTGGAGGGGTGCAGGAGGAGGGTTGCGCCGCCGTGGAGGGAGGTGTTTTCTGGGGCGGGGATGAGGCCGGTTCAGTTTAGCCAGTTTGCAGAATTTCAGGCTGATTCTTTGCTCGGGAAGGTGCAGGTCAGGGGGTTCTACGTGGCGAAACCGCATGCTGAGTTGGTGCTTTGCTGGCACGAGAGGCCTATCATTGCCACGTCAGCTTGGAGGTGTTAAATATTTAATTTAATACAGTAATCAACCTGGTTAATCAAGCTCTTAGGTTGATTATAGAATTTTGGGATGTAATAATGAATTGATCCCAAAACTCTTTTTCTTTCTTCTTTCGATAGTGGTTGTGGTGTCAGATTAGAAAGGGGCTCGATCAGGCATTTGGTCACTTTCTAGGTCTATCTTTTGTATTTACTTACATGAAATTACTTTGGCAGTTAACAAAAGGTGTATGGAGGAAACATATAAATTCGAAAGTGATCCCACTTAGTAAATCATCCATGAAGTTATTTTCTGTTCAACTCACATCGTATGCTTATCTCTACCATGTTTTCGGTAGAACTTTTATAAAGGGGCCCTTTGTCCAGAAGTTTGGAAAGAAAAAATAAGAAAAGGTATTCACTGCTTCTGTATTAACCCAGGATGCCCAAGATCCAAAGTTCATCTATGGATTCATTCCAATTCTCTGGATCCATGACATAAAAATGGTTCCTTCAAGAAATCAATTGTTTGCATGAGCATCTTTACGCCGTCCCGAAGCATATACATGCTCACCACAGTACGCGAGTCTAGAACTTAATTAGGATCATGAATCATTAGTAGCAACTCTAGATAAGGATATATTATATCAACTCTACAATAAGTTATACAATGAGTCCAATCTTTTTTTGACGATTCTACAATAGTCGTCTTCTCTAATGAAGTAACGTTTTTCTTTTTGGATGCCATCCCTACACATATATCATTTGATTTGGTGACAATTTTTTTTTTTTATCTGTTGTTAATTCTGAAACTTACTTTGATATCATGAGTCATGCATGAAACATATATTATAGATATATTAAAATCACGACATATAACACAGGCAACATTTTTTTTTTTTGAAAATGTCGGGATTCCGACACTGTTAACTCTTGCAATGGTAAAGAAGTATAGTAGTAATCAATGTGGAGTTGGTCTAAGTAATAAGCGACTTAGTTCTGCTTAAGGAGGTCCTGGGTTCGAATTCTTGTGTACATAAAAAATTTCCATTAGGAGATTCACCCACCATATCCAGGTGCGTGACCCAAGTCGAATCCGGATTAGTTAGGGCAAAGCTCCGGGTATCAGATGGGAAACCAAAAAAGAGAAGTATACTATGTATATACTATACCAACATAGCAATAAATTAGAAAATGGGCAATTTGGGTGCAGGATTAGAGGCAAAAATTTAATGACAAATAAAACATAATATTGCACAACAAATATAGATTTTCACTATGTTTACATTATTAGAAGAAAAAAAAAATCATCAATCATTCTTAAAAAAATCAACAAACACTAAAAGGAAAAATTACTAAGTGGAAAATGGGGTAAAATCAACAAATATTTTATGAATCATCAAGATTCATAAAATATTTATGAATCTTGTTAAGTATATCGATCGTTCGTATTAACCCCTTTCTTTTTAGAAAATGGGGTCAATCAAATGTTGCCATTGTAATATTGATAATCAACCCTTGAGCCAAACAATTACTGATTTCCTAATCCAAAATTAATAAATTAAGCTTCCAGTCATTGTTATCAAAAATAGAATTAAGAATAAACTAACAACTGTTCGATTGAAAGTCCCATTTACATTTTAAGTGGCTCACATAATAAAGTCGGTGTCAAGCATTATCAAAAAGAAATGAAAAAACATTAGCCAAAAAAAAAAGAGAAAAGAGAAAAAAAACGTTGACGTGTGAAACTTATCATGGTCTAGATTAGAATCCCGTCTGCACTAAAAAGTGAAGCGTCGTGTGATAAATAAACTTGGTGGATTCTTTGGCGCTTCCTACCCTTTCTTTTATGGCGTGTTTCATCCCCGAACGCACCGTCGTGGGGTCTAGTCTAATTAGTGACAGGTCACTCGTAGCACAGAACGACATGCTGTATCAGTCTAATTAGTGATGTTCTTTACTTCTTTTTTTTTTTTTTTTTATCTATACCCATTCACTTTTTATTTTTTTGTTGGAGAATCATTATCACTGGCCGTAGTAGGTCTCGGAGATCAAAACTTAAAACGTACTTTCGCCGGGAAAACAAAGAAGAAAAGAAGTTGACTTGATCGGAGAAACTCGCAAGTTACTCGATGGCTTTTCTCGGAGCGAACCTAGCAAGCGAGGTCAGTTCTCTGTCACTGATCCTCTATCTCAGTTTTGCGGTTTTTTCCGTCACAATCCTATCGGCTTATATCATTAACCGTGTCAAATCTCATCTTTCAATTGCCCACGAGATTCTGATTATGAAGTTATTGGTTTTTTTTTTTAACTGTGATTTATTTATGTGCTTAAGCTAGTTGGATACTCTGAATAACTAACTAAACCTTCCTTCACTGAAGCAAACGGGGAGGGTTGATGGGGGCTAAATTACTGCTATGGTCTTTTTTCGTACTATTTGTTTAGTATCTGTTTTTTTAAAAGGTAAATTTGCAGCTCAGTGGAAGTATTCGGTTGTTGTTTTGCAGGTTGGGTTGCGGTTTCTTGTTTCCCCTGTTGCTAGTTCTAATATCGTAATCAGAACAGCATGGTGAGCTTTTCATTGTTGTGTTTTTGGCTCTTCTTTTTTGTTGTACTGTAATTCCTCCTGTTTTATGGGTTTATCTTTATTTCCGGTTATGTTACTGTGATGTGTGTTTCTAAATAGTTGTGGAGTATTTCAACCCATTCCGTATTGTTGTAGCTTTGCGTTTTGCCATTTGATGTAGAAGATGAAAAGCTTAATCATGTTGTGTAATGCCATAAGGAGGCGATTGAATTCGTCTTTTTATCACTTTGCAGCTGTTCTGTTGGGGTTGTTTTACCGGTGTACTCTACATTCAAGGCAATCGAAAAGAAGGATGTGAACGAGCAACAGAAGTGGCTAATGTACTGGGCAGGTATGAACTTCCAAAATTTTTTTTCTTTTTATGTGGTCTAAGTGCAGATACGTAATAGCTCCCTGGAATTGTTTTAGCAACTTTGTTTTTCTAAGACAGATGATATCCTCTTTTTTTTTTTTTTAGTTCAGAGGTGCCTTCTTTCTAAACCTTTTGTGGGAGCCACTAGTAAGAGAATGCAAATAGTGTCGAAAGTTTTTGATTAGTGTTTGATTGATATGACGGTGTCCTTGTTTGTGATGTGGATTTATTCAAGTTGAGTTTTCTCTTATACATGAAATGGAAATTGTTTGCATTGGACCAGAGTCTTAGCAAATTAAATATTCTATTATCTTGTACATCCATCCTTAATAGTGTCCAAAATCGAGTATTTTAGGTAGTAGACGTAGCTCTTTTATGACTGCAAAGATAGCACAATTCAGATGAACTCAATCCCTCCGATCTTATGCTCTTAAAGAGTCTCCTTGTCATTATCAATTGGGGAAGATGAATGTTGGATGTCTCCAAGCTTTGTTAAGTGATTTTTTGATTCATTCAAACTCTTTGTATTGTCATTCACAGCTTTCTTGCAGGGAGCATTGCAGCATATTTATAATAAAAGTAAAAATTTTATTCATCTTCGTTGATAATCTGTTGGAAACCATATCGACAGGGTGATACCAGTGGAAGCTGATAATTCATTGTACTTATGGCTGTGATTGTCTATTATTTCAATTATTTGTTTTATTGCCGGGAGGCTATGTGAATCCTCATGGGATTAAGATCTTTGAGAGAAAAATAATGGAACATTCTGTAGGGAAGCTAACTGAACTGGGAAGCTTGAAATGATTAACCTGATTACATGTCTAGCTATACTTTGGGTGTGACAATTTAAGCAATCTTCTTTCAGTTGTATAAATGTTTTCTCACTTGCTTCCTATCTGCTATGAGTTCTACTGTTAGCCTCTATCTATTTGGGAAGTCAAAAATACCTTATTCTTGATCGTACTTAATCATATAATTATTTGAAAGGGTTTTTCTTTCATTGTCCATTAATGTGATCTATGGGTATGAGTTGGCATCGTAACTTACTTCCTGTATTTGCAGCATATGGATCTTTCACCCTTGTGGAAGTGTTTGCAGACAAGTTTCTGTATTGGTACATTTTTCAACTCATGGCTTGATGTTTCTGAATTTTAAACCATCAGTTTTATTTGCATAAAGGTTGCTTCTAATGATGTATAGGATACATTTTAACTTAGTAGACTCTGTTTGTATTATAAATGTATTCAGACGTGGATGCCTTTTTTTGCCTGTATTGGATCTGCAAATTGAGTCGTGTTTAGTAATCATTTTTCCTTGCGCAGGTTCCCAATGTATTATCATGTGAAATTTGCATTTCTGGTGTGGCTTCAACTTCCAACTATGGATGTAAGTTCCTTGCTTATATATATCCTTGCTCCAACAAAAAGGAGGTGCTGCTATGGAATATTTCCCTTTGTGGATATATGCTTGCTTCTTTTTTTGTGTTGTCATTATTTCCATGTTCACAATTTGTCATTGCAATATTGAAGTTGAGTGATAACTACCTACGAGATGACGGATTTGCAAATGACAAGCTTATCATTTATGCTTAACCAAGTGTTGTTAACATGTGCTATTGGACATGGGATAAAACAAAGGGCTCATGTATGTCGTTTTCCTTCAGGGAGCAAAGCACATATATCTGAACCATCTCCGTCCTTTCTTCTTGAGACATCAAGCGAAAGCTGACCTTCTTATAGACTCTGCGTATGGTGAAATGGTATGTGGTCTTCAGCATTTTTTATTACTGTCAGCAATGTTTAACAAAACTGGTGTCCAATCTTCCAAGTGTTATTTAATTTGATGCTACCACTCCTTTTCTCACTTTTTGGTTATAAAATTCAACAATTACGAGTTAAGTGATTATATTTTCTCCTGTTATCCTGCATGGAAATGCAAATTTAATGAGGCCTGATTTCATCAAATTTGCAGGTCAGACTCATCAGCTCTCACCAAGCAGAAATACAATATGTCAGGAAAATGCTGTTGAAGCTTACGGGTTCAGGTTAGAATAATACAGACATGCAAGGTCGTTAGAATCATTAGTTCTGATATTGGCCAATACTGAAACTTATCTCACGTTTCCCTGGACCAGATGACCGAACATCAAAGCGTGCATTAAATCAATTGGAAGAGCACCATGCAGAAACAATCTCAGATACAGAATCTGATCATGATGATTGAATTTGCCATCTTCAGTTGTGCTGGGTCTTGGATCTTTCACAAGGGTAGTTACAATTCTTTTCTGTCTTCAGACGCTCAACATCGTCTCCCTAGCCTGTACATCAAGGGAATCTGTCTCATATTCCATCCTGCTTGTTCTGGGTGGTAACATGCCGCACACTAGCATACGTACTTTTTTCACACACAGAAGAACTGGATCCTGTGTGTGCTGACAAATACTAATGCTTCACCCGAATGTAAATTTTGCTCTTTCTCAAGATCTATGCTTTCTGCTCTTTCTTACGTAGTTTAGTGGGCATTGGAGTGGTTGTTGCTATATTTTCTTCTATTACATAGTATTAGTTGACAATAGTGTTTGTTACTTTTCCCTCTCATATAAGTTTGCTTGTCCACCGTTGCCGTGACAGATGGCACAGTTGGTCTTTAGTATGTTTCCTGGCAAAATGACTACCTACCATAAGGTTGATGATGACTAGTTCCTTTTCCCAGCTGTTCCTCGTCTCTGTAATCTCTAACCTCGGACTAATCTTCAATCGGACCACGTTATTCTTCCAACTCCCGTAGAGCCATGATGATGATGACAAAAGCTCATAAAAAGATAAACAGTAAAAAGACAATGGAGAACTATATTTTACTCAACCAAGATGATTAAAATCAGTTACACATCAATGACCATAAATTCGCATTGAGGTTTTCGACTCGGTTAAAATTTTGTAGAGAAATGTTACAATTTTACCATCACAACTACAGGGTTAATGGTGTAGATCAGCAAAGAAAACAACTGTTATAGGCTCAAGGTAGTCACAATTTGCTAAGGGTTCAAGAAAATATTCTTCTGAATGCCGTGTCATTTCTGTCTTTTACCATTAACTGTTTCCCTCACTACCATGAGACTGAAGCACTGAAGAAGGGTTGCCGCGTTCAAGGTTAGCTACCGCATCTGGTCCAAACAACCTCGTTAGTTCTTCCTGTTATCAGCAAAACCCAATTTGTCAGTGAGATGGTAGCATACCCCCGAACCAATAAAATTAGCACTTCGTATCTTATCTGCATTTTGCAGCAGCTATGAACAAAACTGAACCTTAATGGAATCGTTCTCCGATTTAAGCTTGTCGCATTCCTCAGAAAGTCTTTGAAGTTCATCTCGGAGATTGCGATTGTCATTGCTCAAATTTTCCACCCTGCCTTGTAGCTCCTCGCACTCGGCCTGGCAAAGATAATTAATTTAATTGAAGCTTAAGGTTTGATTGACAAGTCATAAGATTCACAACCAGACACTGGCCAAAGATAAAGTCTCCATTTTGATTGTACAAGCCTAAAGAGTAACATAGTGAAACCTCAGCTACTTGGTTAAACCACCCAAGAAAAATTATTTAGACATACGAATTCTAAAAATTAGTGGGGAGATAGCAACGCTGTAAGAAATTTCTACACTGTTTAAAGTATCAACTCTTTTCTCTACCTCCGTTCAAAAAACACCCTTTTCTCTACCTGATATATATATATACATACACGTGTGTGTCTTGTGTATATCCATATATATACACATACATATAACCTCTTTTCTCTTGTTCACCCACCTCCAAATCCACTCGAAAGAAAGAAGTATAGTTGGTCAACATGAACAAGCAAACAACCGAGAAGGGTTGTAGAATTTGTAACATACCTGCTTGCGTAGTCTTGACCTTCTGGCTGACTCCCTATTAGATTGCTTCCTCTTCTGTCTCTTCAGTTCGCGTTCATCCTACCAAGAATCCAAATTATTGGTTCAGTGGAGGAAGAGAAAATTATATATCCAGACAACTGCAAATGGAAAAATATATCTGACAAAATATTATTCTCTTCCATTTGTCTCAACCCCAAAATTAACGCCATTGGCTATGAAACAGTGCCAGGTGAACTTCACCTGACAGATCACCAGAAGAAATGGACTCGAAAAGAATAATCAGAAAACAGCCATGCAGAGTAAACCTTAAACTGCAGAAACGCCACAGATGGCTGTCACATGGAGCTTGTTTTACCAAAAAAGACACAGTAGAAATTCTTTGTTATTTTTTTTTGATAAAACGAATTTAAAAGACTGCAGAATTGAATCGAGTGTCATACTTGAATCCACTGGTCAGGCATTCCCGCAGGAGCTGATGATGGATTTGCTCTCATTTTTGTAGCTCCAGCTGCAGCAGCCGCTGGAGATGCATTCCATAAGTCCATGCCAATATTAAGATTAGTTGCAGGCATAGAAACTACAGGCTTCCCAGGTACTGCCGTGTTATTTTGAGCATTTGCTGAGAAGATATCAGTTGAATCAGTGAATAAAAGACACAATAAATACTAAACAATAGGACAACCATCTGTGAAGAAGAGAGAAATTGTACCATCTGCAAGCATCTGGTCAAAGCTTCCTTTCTTACTAGCAGAAAACTCCTGTAACATACAAAAGAATAATTCTATTAGAAGAAAGCAATGTGGGACTTTGATATCCACCAGAAGATAGAAAAACAACAATGATTTCCAGTTGGCAAGATTAACAAGGAATGTATGTAATTAGGTATGCCATTTGCCTCTAAGCCAGGCAAGTGCTGCCTCAAAATCCATGCATCACAGCCCACCAACAAAAGCATAACTAGTGGGAGTTACTGCTTACCTGTTGGTTATTATTCTCATCACTTGCATCTGATGAACCATCGCTGCCACTTTCAGCACTGTTTACATGGATGTAAATTATCATGCCAAAGGACAAGTATTTATTATTATGATCATGGCAACAAGTAGCTGTACAAGCATTTCAAAACCGATAAGTTAAGAAAAGCTCTCTGTTTAGTGACCTTTGGGAGACACCATCATTTCCAGAGCCCGAGGCTGCTTTTCCACTCTCTCCTGTCTTGCCTCCTGAAGTTCCCTTCGATTTTTTGGCTGAACCCCGATCTTTTCCATCTAGAACCTTTCCTTCCATGTCTGAACTTATGTGTGCTGAATTTGGTGTCTGCAGAAAGGATGTAATAACCAAATCAGATAACGAAAGTACTGGCAGAGCATCATACGGGACAGATGATAAATCATGTATGGCATTCGAATGGAATGTGAAAACAAACCATAAACAGATAGAAAAGGCGTCTGACATGAGTAAACTATTGAATCTTACAGTGGCCATACTAGGATGCGCATATACACCCCCTGGATACAAAGCCGGGTATGGAACTGGTGTCCCGTATGGTGGCATTAAAGGATGCTGAAATATTATCACCATAAAAGAACATGAGGAACTCTTACTGTAATGGAAAAGAAATAAATGTTCAAATGACGGGCACATACAACTTATTCCTGGATTAAAAACTTCAAGTACATGGTTACCTGGCCTCCCCAAAGATAGGGATGAGGGGTCGGGGAAGCAACGGTCGAGGCAAAAAAGGGAGGTGGGGTAGCTCCAGCACCATAGTAAGCCTAAAAAGGCAGCTGGTTGTGAGCATTTAATATCAAAACGAGATATAATGTTAGCCAGTAGAGTTTCCAAACATAAACCTGCATGGAGCTTGACCAGTCAGGGTATGAAGGAGTAGTTGGCACTTCCTGCAAAGACAGAGAGTTTGAACATTTATATGGTAAAGGAAAAGGAAAACGCCAATTGAGGGGTAGACTGACAGAGTACCTGAGTTGAGGCAACAGGTTTGGCAGGTTTAGCAGGAGTGCCCTCTTCTCCTGTCCCCATCGGATATACTCCTTGTTTCAATGCTTTGCAATTGAATCTTGTGTTTTTAACTATCTATTGAAGCACCTGCAAGATCACTAAGCACATCACTAATTGCACATATCACTGCTGGGAGATGCTTCCACCTGGAGGTCATTCATTGAGCTATTTTATCAGCACGAGGGTATACAGCACACAAGAATCCACTACATATTTCCTGAACTAACCAGCAAAAATGATTTTTTTCCAGGATGATACGTCTTCACCATTAAACACGCAATATAATTCTAGCTGCAACTTCATGTCATCAATAGATTCCCATCACATTTTAATCAACAAGAAATTTATGATATTAAACCTCAAGAGCTTCACCCATGAATAACATTTTTCTTTTTACTTCTTTATGTATGGAAAAACATAGAAGAAATTATAGTTTATTGGAGAGACAAGAAAGTGTAGCCATCCATCACTATAATGTTTGTAACAACTGAACATCAAAACAAGCACGGAGACAAACAGGAATAATGGACTCTGGAATACAGCAAGACAATCCACTGGAAAAGGTTATGAATGAATTCAAACAACTTATGGTCAGTCGTCCAAGCCCTTGCAGAGCATTTCTTCTGTCCCATCAAAAAGACATATCTATCATATCATTCTTCACTTCCCTACTACATATAGCATTTACACCTATATATGTCACACGATTAGACCCGTAATTTTGAATTTTACTCATCGGTGATCAGCATCCGACTTACCTGAAAAATACATATAAAATGTTCACATCCACTCAACTCCAATTGCCACAATTGCTTCAGCAGGAACTTCCACATGAACAGCCACTTTTCAATTTGCACATTTGACTCGATCTATACACAATTTCATTCTTCTAGTGAACAGATTAAAAATTGAATCTCAGAGCCACAATGTTATAAGCATTTCTTAACCATAATCCCACAATCATTTAGCTTTTCAATCCTCCTCTCATTTCTCTTTCCCTCTGGGGATAAAATTCTCAATTGTTCAAAAGCATCCCCGCTCCACCGTCATTCATTAAGTTACCAATTTTGGTCATCAAATCAAGATCACTTATCGGTATTGTCTCTTGCATATCTTCACATTCCAATTTAGGAGATAAGATGAAAGATGAAACCATGTGCCACAATCTATGTGCTCTACAGTATACCCTCTAATCTGCTATTAAAGGAATAAGAATGAATCCATCCCACAAAGTAAGAAAGTCTAGAAGTCAAATATTTAAACTACTCACAAATTTGAGGAAGGAATCCATCAACAAATAAAATATATCGTTTTTCTTCATCTTTCTGCCTTCTTATAAAAAGGATAACCTCATTGTGGTCTATTGCTCAACCATATACAGGCATTTTCCTGCATTTGACTACTTATTAAAAAAATCGCTTGCCAGGCCAGCATTCCAAGCACATGTACTCCCAGTTGACTTTGTAGTTACATAATATAGACCACTGCAAGCCCTTTAACAAACGTACAGCAGATATAACATACGTGAGCTTATCACAGTTTGCTTACATGTAATCACCATCACAAACTACATGTCCCAAATCACAACAAGTTAAAGGAATTTAAATGATAAATCCATCCATTAATCTCCCCAAATATCCAGAGTGTCTCCCTCCATTAACTTATGCTTATCTGTATGCCACTAATCCCACAGCTCGTATGTAAGCTCGGATCATACCCAAAATCTCAAACACGTCTATATCTTTCAAGGTCACCTCTACGGATAATTTACAGCATCTCTGTCTGGCATACCAAATTAGTATATCACACAAACAACCCATCCTAACCCCTGATACCCCTTATAGTGGTGATACAGATATACTTCAATGACTGCTGTTCTCTAACACCATAATGAGAGGCCAAAATTTATCGAATTTCCAATCAGTTGATTTAATGTTTTCTTTAAATATAGAAATTTCCCAAAATTTAGGTTGAACTACTTTCCAAATTTAGACAAGCGACAGTACGGAACAAGGCTGCTCCTCATCAGAATACAAAAACTAATAACAATATGACACATACTTGGGAAGTAATTTTCCTGGAAAGATAAAAGCTAGAATAACAAAATACTGCAATACATGCACCGCCAAAAGATTATTACAGATAAGTAAGAGGAAATTTAAACACATATACAGCTTGAAGCTCAAGTATTAAACAAAGAGAGAAAAGAACAGAAGCAATATATCACATATTTAAGCAACAACAAACTCCCCAATCTAGTCCTAAATATACAACAACTATAGATCCCAGTAGGCATAACACGCGAGCTTAAAACAAGTCATGTACAGAATAAGCAAAAAAAACTACGAGACAGAGAGAAAGTGGGGGAGGAGGAGGACCTGCTTTCATCGCGTGAACGAGAGAGGGTGAGGTGGATGTCCAAGTGGGATTATAATTAACCCTTTATGAAGATACCCAAAACAACCCTTTTTTTCTCCCTTCTAGATACTTTCCCTTTTATTCCAACCAAAGAAGATCAACGGCTGAGGAAATTTAACCGCGACAAAAAAAATGTGTAGTGGCCGAAAATACCCACTCGGCTAAAAATAGAAACAGAGAGATAAATATTTAGGAAAAAAAAAAAGAGAGAGAGAGAGAAGGTAGGGGAGCAGGCAGACAGGCAGACAACTGAGGAAGACAGACAAAAACAAACTTCTTCCTCTTGTTCCTCTTCTCAGATAAGTTCCACTGTCGTTTTCTTCTCCTTAGGCAGCAACAACCAACAGAGACAGACAGAAGAAGATAGCTAAGCTAAGCTAAGCCTGGTCTGTGGTGGTGTAAGAATTTGGAGGTTATCAATCTTTGGGGGGGTGTTTGTCTGTCGTAGGAAGTGGGAAGAGAGGAAGAAGAGTGGGCGGGTTTGGCTTTGATTTTGCTGTGTCTGAAACTAAAAAACGAACCGTGTAAGGAAGCAAACAGTGAGTAAGTAAATGATGATGATGATGTGGTGAGGGGCGGTGACCAATGGGGTGAGGGGTGACTCGAGACTGACTGGGTGGGTGAGCTAGGCTAGGGTTTCTAGCAAGTGACACGTGCGACCACTGAGGATTCCAGCTGTCCTTGTATTACTGGATTAGGCCCTTGGTCTTATTGTATGACTCATCATTCACGGCCATCTCTTCTGGATAACCTTAAATAATTACCACCACCACCACCACCTCCCCTACAAATAAGCAGTCACATTACCAACAAATCCCCAACATTTAGTAAGATTAGCAACAAAAAAGTAATTGTAAATAATTGTCTTTTTCTCACTTTTTTGATTGGGAAGATTTTTTTTCCTTTTTCCTCTTTACCTATTAATTGATTCTGAAAGTTATCGATATTTCGGTGCAAGATACGACAAACATTTGAGTTTAAAGCAGAGGCGTATTTGTCCAATACCGTGGGTTCAGGGAGGAAAAAAAATCCTATGATTAAATTTCCATAAAGAATTGAGTTAGCATTATAGTTTTCACTCAGACATAGCTCAGATGAAAGGTAGTGTTAAAGTTTATACTCTTGTTTGTCCTTTTTATGGTGGAATGGAAGTTTTATAATAAGGAAGGTCATTCTATTCTCAGGAAATGTCGCGCGGCACTGACAATGCAAAAATGCAATGACCAAACTAAAAGATAAAGTCATGTATTAATGAATATACCATGTCAATAAATCAGCAATTAGAGCATTAATGCCGATGACATTAGTGCTAAATTTGACATCCCAAAAAATCTTCCATAACTTTACAAATGCTACACTTTGTATTTCTTCAAAGGTATTCCTCGTATAAAAAACAGAGGTAACAACTAACAACCATTTACAAATGTTTACGTGTAACACTAACAACCATTTAGGTTAGGTTATACCGGGCAGTCATTTTGGACATGAAAGGCTTTGCTGTTGTGGGCGTATCAAGTTTAAGTTTTATACAGGAAATGATTGAACCATATCAACAAGGTCGTTGTAGTATAGTGGTGAGTATTCCCGCCTGTCACGCGGGTGACCCGGGTTCGATCCCCGGCAACGGCGTACGGTTTTTTTCCTTCTTATATAGAGTTGGGCCTTTCCCGATGATTTTGAGTACACAAATGGGCCGGGAGACATACGATATTTGCCTTTATTCCCTCCAATTAGCCCGAGTCCATATGGTACGTATAATTGGTAGGCTCCTGGCCCCCGGCAGAAATTTTTCCTACTTTGTGGCAATCGTCGTCGGTATTGTATTTTTATTTATACTTCCCGTTATGTGGGAACTAGCTACATTAGTATTGTAAAAACTTTAGTTTACGGTTTTTATATTATGCTGTTACTTTGCTTTCCAAAAAAACGTAGAATTCAATTGTGATGCGAGTTTAGGGATGACCGATTTCAAAACTGGAATAAGAATCATAGATTACTTAGCAACTGAAGTCTGTCAACCTGGCATTAGGCAATATTTATTCATCTAAAGACAAATTCATTTAGATGTGGAAGCTTATGTAGCAACCATTCTTTCATTTTGGACATGGAAGGCGTTGTTGTTGTGGGTATATACAGTGTTAATTATAAAATGATTAAAGTCCGACAACAAGGTCGTTGTAGTATAGTGGTAAGTATTCCCGCCTGTCACGCGGGTGACCCGGGTTCGATCCCCGGCAACGGCGTAAATTTTTCCCCTTCTTATGAAGTTGGGCCATTTTTAATGATTTTGGTAACTCAAGTGGACTTAATGCAAATGGGCCAGAAGAGAAATATCTATATATATTGTTATCAAACCCGGACCGGCTCGGCCGGTTGAACCGAGGTATCTGCGACCCGGAGACAAATCCGGGTTTTTACCCATCCGGGTTGTATACTTAAAAAAAAACGGCCGGGTCATGACGGGTTCTCCGGTTTTTCCGATTTTTATTGACCCGTTTCCGGTTTTTTCGGGTCAAATAGCAAAATTTTCAAAATTTTATCATGGTCAGACCATGATCAGACCTTTGGTTAGACCTTTACTAAAAAATTATATATTTTTTCTATTAACTCTAATACCGATCAGACCGGTTTGACCGCGGTTGAAGCTCTTAATCCGCGGCCCGGTCACTGAAACGGGTCAATGGCCGGGCCGGGTTTTACAACCTTTTTGCCTTTATTCCCCGGAAGTAGCTCGAATCCATACGGTATTTATAATTGGTGGGCTACTGGGCCCTGGCAGAAAAACTTATGGTCCCCTTCTCTCGTAAAAACATCATTGTCTTCCTTTTTTTTCTTTCGTCAAATATCATGTCTAATTCAAGTAAAGTAGGATTCATTTTCTAATTTCTGTGGCAAAATAGAATGACTAATTCATTAAGTAATTAATTTCACTTCTGGATTACGAGCATGATTTTGTTTGGATCAGTGGGCGACTTGGCTGCGGATTGGTACAAAGTTTTTGTGGGGGGTATTATTATTAATAACTGCTGACCAAGAGGAACAAATTGTTGGCCAATGGTTTTTGGTTATTTCTTTGTCTTAAAAAACAGGAGGATGGGATGTGAGCCTCGACTGCGCGTTTGGTTCCAATTTGAAGGCCAACAATTTGAGAAACACCTCTTTCTGCCTTCTTCTAAAGCAACCCTGGACGCTTGAAGATAACGACGAGACAACGGCCCATGAGTTGGATACTCTCTCAAGGATGCAAAATTGGTTCTAGACGTTGGGCTTCGTTTCCTTATTGGGCCTTTAGTCTTTAGCACTTAACAGTAGGCAGCGTGTGCTAGGCCTGTCAAAGACTTCACATCACAGGTTGTAGAGAGTTTGATTTTGGGTAATGGGCTCCGTTGCTTTTTATAAATGGGCACGGCCCAAAGTATAAGTTGTTGTAAGAACTCGGAGTAAAGTGGTCTACTTTTTTTGGAAAAGAAAAAAACAATAAGTGGGTAATCTTGGTTTTGATTGTATATACCATATAGACCTTCTGGCCATTTTATGACCAAAAACTAAAATTACGCAATGCTTTTCCTTCTCTGTTCTACAGTGAACCATCCCACAAGGGAGAAATCGAAAAAGGATGAATAATTTTGGAAAATACTCCAATCTATTGCAATAGTGATTGAGAGTGATGGATCAAATTAGATTATGTCATCCCTATGCTTTATTCACAGGTTTTCACAATCGCCAGGGAATCTGAAAACAATTTATTTGAATAGTAGTAGTAATAACTAATAAGGTAGTTAGCCCATCGATCGTCAAATCACTCTAGTCGATGGGCAATTATTAGTTCTGTAAATACGAGCATCGGATTCTCAAGCGCAATATCTCCGGCAAGATTGGATAAAAGGAAGTCCATAAAAAAAAAAAGAAAAAGGCAAAGGAAAAAATCCACGAAACTGAAAAGCCAATTACCATTCTATATGCCAAAACTCTTGGTGGAGTATTACATAATAAGGACAGCGTTGCCAGAAGCATAATCCTGAAGAAATAGTTTCAGAATGATAAATTGAGAAATTTACCTGGTGAATGATGCCACAACGTGGCAAGATTGTGAAGCTCTGATGCCTGCAAGACAAGAGAGAGAAAAGAAAAAAGGACACCGGGGGTGTTCAGGGTGTGTGACCCCGGAGGTACTCCGATGCCTAAGTTAGAACTTGGCTTTTAGTTCTCAAGAGGGAGAGAGAGAGAGGAGTTGCAAATTATGTTTGCGTACCTTTACTATAGCTAGCTGGTGTGTATTTATAGGAGTAAGGAGGTCGTGTGGACCTGGACCCAGGGGGTCTTATTGCTAGCTTGGACCCAGGGGGTCTTATTGCTAGCTTGGACCCGGGGGGTCTTGTTGCTATATTGGACCCAGGGGGTCTTGTTGCTATATTGGACCCAGGAGGTCTTGTTGCTATATTGGACCCAGGGGGTCTTGTTGCTAGATTGGACCCGGGGGGTCTTGTAGCTATATTGGACCCAGGGGGTCTTGTTGCTAGATTGGACCCGGGGGGTCTTGTAGCTAGCTCGGACCCGGGGGGTCTTGTTTGAGCCCATAAGGTAATTTCCTTATGTCATCACTAGCCCCCAACTCTGAGGGTTGTTGTGTAGCAATTTCCCTCAGAGTTTATTCTCTCTAAGACGTATTGTTGTGTTTCAGTTTCTTTCAAGCATTAATCGCCTTATCTAGCTGATTTAATCTCGATCTTCGATATGTCTGAGTTTGAGAGTTGATCTTGTTGAGTTTGCGAGCTATATTTCGTAAATATAAGCTCTTCAAATGACTCATGTATGATCTACTCGAACTCGTTGGGAATTGGGGACTTTCATAGCCCCCAGCGCAAACGATCCTCTTATAAGACAGAGGTTGCATTTTTATTAAGGTCACATTAATCCCATTTTGGCTCTTGCCTTCTTTATACAACATGAACCGGATATAAAGAGGATCTCTAGAGTGGATACCTTCTTTATATGTTTTTCAGACATGCAACCTTTGTTCTTTGACTACTTGGTCTTGGTCGTATTTTTTTTTAATGTGCGACCTACTTGGGCTTTATCGCCTCGATCGTCTTTTATTACGCTATCTTTTCTTTAGATCGTCTTATTTTTTGCAACTGGAATTGGCTATATCACCCTCTTGTCGTCTTACGACTGGAATTGGCTACATGGCCTTTTGTCGTCTTAGATTTATGTCTTGCACAGGCTACACGGCCTTTCATTGTCTTGCGACTGGAATTGGCTACATGGTCTGTTGTCGTCTTAGATTTTGTGTCTTGCATAGGCTACACGGCCTTTCGTTGTCTTGCTTTTATGGCTTTGATAGGCTCCATGGCCTTTTGCCACTGTGCTTTTCGTTGAATGAAAGGTTATATTCAACATATGTGCTGGTTCAGCTACCTATTAACCAAAATAGACAGCAAATGATAAAGGGGAGTTTTTTTTAGGTATCCCCCGAATTTGTAGAATGGTGGATTTTGTAAACAAGATCTTGAGACTTTGTCTCGACCAAGGAGTCTTGTTAACAAGACCTTGATTGGAGAAGTGAGTCTTATAAACCAAATCTTGATTTGGAGAAGGGGCTCTTGTTTGATAAGACTAGAAGGACTTGTGTACAAGACCCGGGGGTAATTATGGCTTGAGTACAGGACCAGGTCTAGCGTACAAGACCGGGGGGTCTTGTACGCCAAAACTTTCCAAAACAACTCAAGAATAAAACCGGAGGGGTCTCGCACATCAAAATTTTTTCCCTTTTTTTTTCTTCTTCTTTTTTCTAGAAAAACTCAAGAACAAGACCAGGGGGATCTTGTACGTCAAGCGATTTTTTTTATAGAAAAACTCAAGAATAAGACCAGGGGGTCTTGTACGTCGAGAAATTTTTTTTAGAAAAACTCAAGAATAAGACCAGGGGGCTCTTGTATGTCAAGAGAATTTTTTTAGAAAAACTCAAGAATAAGACCAGGGGTCCTTCTTCTTTTTTCTCTTTTTTTGTTGAACAGACCATAGGGTCTTCTTTTTTTTGACAAGACCAGAGAGGTCTTTTTTCTCTCTTTTTTTCTGATTGAGAAGACCAGGGAGGTCTTGCATACAAGACCGGGGGGTCATGTACGTCAGAACCTTCCGGAAAAAAACTTAAGAAATCATTTAATGGAAGAGAAGAACCTGCAATGCTTCCAACTTCGAGCCCTTTTTGATTCTTTATATTTTATGTATGGAGGAGTGATCTTCTAGCTCTTGAATTTGCCATTCTTCTTCTCCTTCAAATTTTGGTATTCCCTCATTGTAGATTACTGCATCCAACTGGGATTTTGTTAGAGCTAGTGCATCCTCCACATTAATTTGCTTAACGATTTCTTCCATTAGATCATCTTCATTCTCAGGGCCTTTAGCAGCTAATGCTTTCTTCAAATCCATGTTGGTGGTTGCCGTTATAAGCGCATGTGCTTTGGTTGAGGTTACTAAATTAGGAACTTCAATAGCCTCTATATTGAAGCGTATCATAAATTCCCTTAACTACTCACCTGACTTTTGTTTCATCAACATGAGGGCTAATGGAGTCTTTTTGGTCTTTTTTTGACTGGAGAAGTGGGTCAAAAACTTGTCACTAAGTCCTTTGAAACTCCCTATGGAATTGGGCGTCAAAGCCATATACCACTCCCTAGCTGATTTGACTAAGGTGGTGTGAAAAGCTTTACACAGGACAGCATCTAAGTAGCCGTACATCCCCATCGTCCCTAAGTATTGTTTAAGATGATCTCCAGGGTCTGTATTACCACCGCAGTTTTCAATAGATGGGGCTTTGTACTTCTTTGGTACCGGAGCAAGTCGAACGACATCCTTCAGAGGCGAGACGCCATCCATCTCATTTCCCCTTACTTGTCGTTTCACCGATCGTAGGTGTTGTTCAACCAACTCCCTCACCCTCTTTTCTGGTAAGGTTCTCCTCCCTTTTCCTTGTTCTCCTTCACTCTCAAGCGGGGGACGTATAGAAGCGATTGCCTCTAATAGCCGCACTTCCCCGTCACGAGTAGGACAACTAGGCTCTCTCCCAGCCATGTCTCGATGCTGCTCTCCGGCATCCCCTATTGGGTTTAATTTATGCAAACTAGCCATTATTCCATTCCTAAATTGCATAAATTATGCCCGAGTTACTGACTCAGCGCTTGGCTGGTTTGTAGGGGTAGAAGCACCTATAGTACCACCGTCAACGATGGGTATAGTTGGAGTATCTCTTATTCCATCACCTAGAGGTGTGGATTCGGTGGGAACACTCAATTGTTCTCCAGGCATGGCTTTTTGTCCAATTTCCCACAGACGGCGCCAAATGATAAATTGGGAAATTTACCTGGTGAATGATGCCACAACGTGGCAAGATTGTGAAGCTCTGATGCCTGCAAGACAAGAGAGAGAAAAGAAAAAAGGACACCGGGGGTGTCCAGGGTGTGTGACCCCGGAGGTACTCCGATGCCTAAGTTAGAACTTGGCTTTTAGTTCTCAAGAGGGAGAGAGAGAGAGGAGTTGCAAATTATGTTTGCGTACCTTTACTATAGCTAACTGGTGTGTATTTATAGGAGTAAGGAGGTCGTGTGGACCTGGACCCAGGGGGTCTTATTGCTAGCTTGGACCCGGGGGGTCTTGTTGCTATATTGGACCCAGGGGGTCTTGTTGCTATATTGGACCCAGGGGGTCTTGTTGCTAGATTGGACCCGAGGGGTCTTGTAGCTATATTGGACCCAGGGGGTCTTGTTGCTAGATTGGACCCGGGGGGTCTTGTAGCTAGCTCGGACCCGGGGAGTCTTGTTTGAGCCCATAAGGTAATTTCCTTATGTCATCACAGAAGAACTCCTATATTATACCATGACATGCACCCATTTGCTCTAATCTTTCCTATCCTATGAGGTATTTCATCAGCCACAAAACATATTGATCTCCCTACACCAAATATCCAAATCTTTTGTAAGTGTAACAGTACTGAATGTGTTAAGTCCCAATCCAATCCAATGCAAGACAGTTCTTCACTTTTCATTGTGGCCGATAGTTGCAATATTAAGTGTCTGGTGCCCCCCATTCATTAAGGGGACCAGAGAGACTCATAGCAAAGCATCTTAATTAGCAATCAGAATCCAACTTGACAACAGAAGCCTACTGTTAGAGGACAAGGGCCCTACTATTACCATTACTAAAGCGATTGAACGATAGTGGCGAATTCCAAAAAGTGAAAGCATTTATATCCGTGTCCTCAATCAAAAATTACCCAACCTACATATATATTTTGATCTTGTTTCTTGAAAGTAAATGGTGTACTGGACTGTAAAAAAAGGTAAGACATATGGTGTACTGGTGGAGCAAGTCATCCGCTGGTCTCTTGATACCTCCTTCCAGATTTTTCATCTCGCTGTATTCTCGGATAATTCTGCTATGTCCTATTATGAAATTACTTTATGTATTTTTCAAGGTGTTTTAGTTTCTTCAAATATTGTAGCAAGTACTAACTGTACTAATTGTGTTAGTACTAGACTATGTGTCTTACCAAACATTTCATTACAATACATGATGATCACCATGACCCTCAACGGAAATTTTACAATTTCTTTTGCTATCCCAAATTTTTAATCTAAGACGTCCTACAGAAAATTCTGAACTCTAATAAAGCTTTACGTACCTCTTAATACAATTACATGGCACCCGGCCTCCTCTTTTTCTTGGGCCCAGACTGTATTCTATTGCATATCACATCCGATAATTGTAATGCATCAGATGAAAATAGAAATCTGCCAATTCTTCATGAATCATGCAATCAAGTCACAAAAATTTCAGGAGAAATAGAAAAAGAGTGATTTTGCCTAGCTCATGCCAGCCTCAAAATGACGTCATACGGGCCTATAGACTGCCACTGGTACTACCGTACTACTAATTTATACTAGCAGTTGAAGTTACTTGCGAGATTGCGAGGCATGAGTTAAAAACAAAAAGTTACTGCACGAGATAGCAGTTGAAGTTACATTACATGCGCCCAAAAAGGTTAGGCTTGATCAGCCCAGCAACCAAAAGCAGCCTAAAGGTTTCGAGATAACATCGTCCTTTGTTTCTCATTAGGTTGGACCACGAGGATTTTTCACTTGTATTCTGATGATGTTCTTCGCTACAAGGAAGAAATGGAAATTTCGAGATGCGTATCCTTTTTGACAACGAATTGGCAAGAGAGTCTTGTATGCTATAAACCCATCAATAATATTAGTATGACATATAGCTAAAAAGGAAAACCATCCCAATCTAGATGAGTTTCCAAAAATAGACAACAATCACCCATTATTAAGATGCTTAATTGTAAAGAAATGTAATCAAAACATCTAATGTCAAGTTATTGGTATAGACCCAAAAGAAGAAATCTCAAGTTATTGGTGAAATCTCATAATCACGTATACATATACATGTGCATATATATAGTTGCATAAGCTTGAACAGTTTCTTTGTAAAGAAAAATTAACTAGAAGGGAATCAGCTGATGGTCATTTCTCCACTGTAATTTCAAATTCGGTTAAATAAAGTCCCGGCTATTACCTTGATACCACGAGATTAACAAAACAAAATGTACTCCAATCATAATTCATAAATAAGAAGTAAAAAGTAGCCCCATTAATCTCTCCTGGTTTCAAGCCAAAGTGTTGTCCATCTTTCCTACAAAATCAGTAGACTGGAGAATGCAGCCGCCTAACATGTTTTTCTCTTAAATAGCCGCCTAATAACCAAGGCAAACAAATTTAATTGATAATTAGGTGAGCACATTTGACATCATAGGTGAGAGCATATTATTAGGTATCAGTCCATAATTCCAAATCCTCCCATTGTTTCAAGTTGCACAAAAACAAACAAGCAAACGTGCAGTTCGAAAAGAAAATATCAAGAAAAACAAGCGAACGTGGACCATAAGGTGGACAGCTAAGTCTTGGGCAAAATAAATGCTTAGAGATACTGGAAAACGACAATAACTTAAGACAAATCAAAGATTGGACTTTCAAAGATGAGTACTAGTAGTAATTTTTATATTTTTGATTAGGCACCTGTCTTGACTACTACTAGATCTATCGCCGCATCGACTCTATGTAAAACAGACTCTATGTAAAACATAAAGAAGGATTTCCATCAAGCAAAATGAATAAAGCATTTCGAAAAAAAAAAATGAATAAAGCATTTGGTTCAAAATAATTTGGATCCCTAGTATAAAAGAATTTAGGTAGTGTGATTTGTGAACATATATTTTTTTTTTTCTGAGGAACGATTTGTGGACATAATTGATAATGCATAGATTTGTACCCCCCAGACAGCTTAGGTCATTATTCTGCCGTTGTGGTCCAGCCCAATTCTGGGAGCTAATTATGATTCGGCCTTCATTATACTGACTACCATAACTTCTATAGGGTTAAATACATTTTCCCTACTTTTTCTAAAAATAAATTGATACTTCAATTAAAAGGACTGTATTTTGATATCTCAACTTTATCATTTTAAATTTCTAACGCCCGAAGTTGAATTAATTTGAAGTTTAATCGGTTTATTAATCGGAAGTACTGATGATGCGTGACACACGGCATTATCAGGGTTATTGAAAATAATTTTTAAATTTTTTAATAGAATAATATGGAGAGGAAGATTTTAAGAAAAATAAAAAAATAGAGGGACAGCACTTTCTTATTTTCAATGGCCTTAATAAGGCCACATTTCACGCATCTATACTTTCTATTCGGTTGAATTTCAAATTGATTCAACTTCAGGTATTAAAAATTTGAAATAATAAAGTTAAAGTACTAAAATATAAATTTTTTTAATTAAGGTACCAAATTATTTTTTAAATAAAGTTGGGGTTGATAAAATGTATTCAACCCAACTTCTATCTATCCCATCCCGAAAACAGGCGAAAAGACTACCACCACGTACTTGAGAGAAAGCAAGAAAGTTTTACCACAGAGCAGTAAAGAGACACAAATTTTAACTCTTGACAATGATAGCAGAGGAACGCTGACACAATCGTGGCCAGTGGATTATGTCTCTAGCCACTGAAAACAACGAGTCAGCAGCATCTACTATGTGTACGTTTCAATGTGGATTTCAAGCATTTTACCAGATTTCGAAAACATTACTATTCGGGAGAACCGACTCCTCCTTTTTTTTGGTTACAGTACAGGGAGTGTGGTTGTCTAACTCTAAAACATAAAAAGAAGAATTTTGATGAGCATAGAATATAAATTTTGGATCATTCAACAGTTACAACCCTATCCAAAGAGATAGATGCCATACCCCTTCTCCTATGCTCAGGAGTGGAACCACAACTGTAGAATATATGGATCTGAATCCCATATGAGATTATCTGTTCAAAGTTGTGTCAGATACCAAAGAAGCAATCAATCTTGGAACTCAATTATACTGATCAAGAGTTGGCTATCCTTTTTCTTGTTCCCCTGTTTCCGTTTTACCTATTACCATCTTACCTGTTACAGTTTCTCACAAATTCACACTTGTTGTACCCAGGAGATGTCACCTTTATAGGTACCAAAATATGGTCCTTTGTCATGTTACAAACTCTGAAAGGCAAATGCACTTCACCAAATTATCACCAAAAAAATAGAAAAGAAAAGGAAAGGTGAAGCTAGCCAACTGATGGGGTTTGCTCCCAATCACAAAGATCATCCTAGCAACAAGACGCCTGACAACTTAAAGAAACACTAAGCTGCTACTACTATTTATTTTTTCCAGGGTCACCTCAATGTTTTAGTGCATACTGTAATGGGTAATTAAGGCCCCATATATAAACGTCGGAAGAAAAAGAAACATCTTCTTGACTTTATCAATGTGCAGCGATTGGGCAGAGCATCAATTTAAAAGGCTAATGATGCCTTCATGCTTACCTCCACTAGTACAAATCTTCATACAAACATATATCCTACTTTTTCCACTTCTGCAAAATCAATTGCCCTAAAGCAGATACTATGTACAATATAGACCGAACTTCTCCGAGTCAAATGGAGCAATATTTCTTCTCTATTTCCATAGAAATATCAAGAGCTCCTTCCCATGTCTTTGGCAGTAAATTCTGCTCCTCCAAAAGAAGTAGTTGCTCTGGCCACGTCAAGACCGCCACCAATAGAAGTAATCAGAGCTGATAGACCACCACTAGGGCTAGCACTAGCAGCCATCCCCAATCCAAGAAAATCAAGGGTGGTTTGCTTGGGACCAAATATAGGAGTTCCCATCATCAATTCCTTCAGTCCAGAACTTTCATCACAAGGTAAGCCAAGTCCAAGCCCAGAAGGAACTGAGGCATTCTCAGGTTCTACTTGCCTATGACCCCATTGCATATTGTCTTGCTGTGCAGATGGTGAAGAAGATGACACAATCCCAAGCCCTCGAAGCAATGAAGCGTTCGTCGCAGCAGCCCCCATCTGAGCAGCTTTCTGCAACAGGGCAGTAGCAGACATGGCAGGTTGCGGTGGGGGTGCATATTGTCGGCGCTCTTGTCCGGCTGTACCAAATATGGATGAGCCATGACTCGTGGAGAGACACAACGAAACAGGTTCAACAGATGGCGGAGGAGCAAGGTCCGTAGAGTGATCCGATTGCCCTATTGCCCGCATTAGGTCAGTAAATACAGGAGTTTGAGAAGGTTGCAAGCTTCCTGGTCCATTTGAGGAAGCAAACAAACTAGCAAAAACACTACTGCTAGTGCTGCCATTGCTGCTTGAGCTGGTGTTACTGCTACAGCTTCCATTGAAACCTGCAGATGCTGTTGGTAATGGAGGTACAATGGGTGCCGGTTTAGGAGCTGGAACATCTTCAATGATTTGACTGGGATGATCCGTCAATTCTGTATCACAAATTAAAGAGCAAAAAAGAATATAAAGAGAGTCACTTAAACTTACAGGGGATGGAAAGTTGAGTTTTCTTTATGAACAACTTTAGACATTAAAGCATAGTCAATAATGGTTTCCTTTATGTAAACTAAACCTCTTTCTCCCCTGTAGCTTTTGAATCACTTGGTTGTTTATTAGGATTTGCACAAACTAATCTTTGAATTAAGAAAGAAGAAAGCTTCTTTCCCCTCTTTTCATCTTCTCGTATCTCAACAAATCCATACTGTACTACTTAACCTTGTGTACCAACAAATACCAATAACAGACAAAACTTACTAAATTCCAAGATCTAGGGGAGACAGAGTAAAACAAGACAGAGTAAAACAAGAAAGATTTCTGCTTTATTAAGACAAAAACCACAACCGACAAATTATAAACCGAAATTGGACAAATTTCCATTTTTAGACCAATCTTCTTACCTGGTCCCTGAACAGGCAGAACCGTAGATGACGCCATCACCCCAGTTGACTGAGAGGCAACTACCGGAGCTGCAGGTGATGCTGCAGGTGCCTGTGGTGGAGAAGATGAATCAGCCTGAACTTTCGGGTCAGATTCTTGATTCGGGTTCGGACTCGCAGGCCCTGGATTCGGATTGGGAGGCGGCTGTGTATGAGCTCTGGCACTCTCCTCTGCCAACGCATCACAAAACGCTCTGTGTGTGATGAAGCTATCCCGCCTTCAAAATCACCAGCAACCCAAACTTCACACACTAACCCCACCAACAAATACACAGAGGACCAAAGGAAAAACAGTACATATGAAAAGTTAAACTTCAAACCTTGAGAACAGGGTTCCACAATCACATTTATACTCTCTTGTGCCACAAATCTTGGAGTGAGCTTTCCAATCGGACTGAACTGCGTACTTCTTGGAACACTTGTCACATTTCCACTTCTTCTCCCCATGTTTCCTACAAAAGTGCTTCTTTATCCCAGTAAGATCCCCCAAAGCTCTCGACGGATCGTGGTGGACGCAGGTGGGCTCGGGACACACATAAACTCTCTTTTTGACTTCTTTGCTCGATCTCTGCCTCAGCTTCCATGGAAGATTGTGTCCTCGCCGGTGAAGTTGCAGGTTCTGGTCCCTTTGAAAACCTTTGTTGCAAATTTCACAAACGAAACGGTTCGTGGCCAAAAGGGTTTTGGGCGATAGAGCTATCACTTCTGCCTCTGGATCTGCAAGGAATCATAATAACCCAGATGTCAATAACGAACACATGAGCTAAAATGGATTGTCTAGTTTCATTTTTTTGGTTACCTGGCATTCCTGGAAGGTTGCGCTTTTTCTTAGCACCGGCGGCGGACTTGGGAGGTGGGGCAGGAGGCTGGTTGCCGGAGGAAGAGACGCTAGCTTCCCCGGAAGCGGTGGAGGAATTGTCCAAATCGGCTGGCATGATTTATGGTATGGAAATGAAATCAAATTGGTATAACTAAGCAAGTGCTACTACTGTTCTTTTAGATTAAGCAGCTACAACTGGACAACAAAGGCCATAATATTTAGTATTTATCTTTTGAATTTTTTAACAAAGTGAAACAGAAACTCTCTTGGGGACAAAGTTTCTCTTTTCTTTCTAGGGTTTCGTTCTGTTTCTTTCTTTCCACCTCTGAGTCCTCTCTCCCTTTCTCTCTTTCTCTGCCTCAGCTACCGGTCAATCTAACCTTTTTAAATTTAACCCACCTACCAGCTCTCTCTCATCAGTCTATATCTGACCAAAAAACCTCACATTCATCTAAGAACCTCAATCATTAGACCCAGAGACTGGAGAAAAAAAAATAACAACTACTACTTTTACGACACAGAAACCGGAAAGAAATGAACACCGGCAGCTGAATTCTGATCGGATGGTTGTCAACCGAATCCAACTTGAACTTTGTAGCAGAATATATTTCACAATGGAAATAAGATGAATAAAGAAACAAAGATCAAGAATGTGCAATAAGGCTGCTAAAAGAGATAGTAAAAGAGAGAAAGAGAGACAGATAGAGAAGAGAAGAGAAGAAGACTTGGTGTGAAAGCTTTTTGGAGATGGATAGATTTGGCTCTAATAAGTCTTTTGCCTCTTTGGTCTTCGCTCTTACTTTTCAGAGAAGATAAAAAAACAAAAAAAAAAAGGCAGTTAATTATTTTTAAAAATGAGGGTGAAGTGAGTTTGGTTAGTGTTAATCAAACATTAAACTAATGATTCATGGCCTCATGTCTAAGGATTTAATTGCACATTGGAGGATTTACCGCGCACTTGTCGTGTCCATATACAAAACGCCATGCTACTACTACTATAGTACTATTCCGTGTTTTGTCGTTTAGTGGAGGTGCTTTTAAGTTTCGGTTTGTTTTTTTTTTTTTTTCTGGGACTGTGGTGTTTAAGACACGGGGGGGGAGGGGGGGGTGTTGAGAAGCTGTCAAGTGTCAATGTTGTGTCATTGTTTTGTTGCTTTTGTTTTAGCAAAAGTCAAAGTACTTTTGTCCTTGATGTTGAACTTTTCTCTATTTTAACCATTAAAGATTTGACACGTGGTGTCGGTCCTTGAACCTGAGCATGCTCGATTTCTTCCCCCTCTTCTATAAAGAGATCCATTTACAGAAGAACAGTTCCCAGTCCATTTCCGTAAATATGTTAGATCTTCCGTGTAAGTAAAATTTGTGATGAAATGCTATTAAACTACATCAAGATTAGCAGTACTGCCACAAAGTAAATAGGTACTTCTTTATTTTGCTAATGTAAGATTAGGTTTTATCTTATTATAGAATACTGAAAACCATTGAGTTTTGTGGACTTATGGATTAATTAGCTGTTTGCACACACTAGTTTGTGCTAGTGAGACATTTGAATGTCTTCTTACATTAATTAGATAGATCACACGATTAGCTAACAAAATAATTAGATAGATAATCGATGTCTAAGAAAACAAAACAAATTTAATTTTCTCTCTCTGGCTTTTAATCCTTCATTTAATATTTGTAGAATAATTTAATACCGACTACGAATGTGTATTATTTTATTCTAAAAAATCTAATTCCATTCTACTTAAGGCTCCTTATCATATCATTTCAACCTCTTCCTCGGTCTGACTAAGAAATCATTAACTTTGTTTTTCTATGGTTAATTTACTGGTTAGTCTCATTGTTGTATCATTGTAATTAAGAATAATGTTCACTGTACTTGTAAAGAACCAAATTATAAGAATTGGTTCAAACTAGAAATTGTCAAATAGCATAAATATTTATTGGTAATTAGATTGGAGGGTTAAATATAGTCAAATTAAAAGATTGCAATGATTGAGTCAAAATATGATTATTTAATCTAGAAGAATTAATAATCCCCTACATTATTCCATCTAAAAAGTAAATAAACAAAACTGAAACTAAAAAACTCTAGCTTTAGTGTATCAATTATGTATAATTTCTAATTGGTAAGCAGAAGGAATGGTAGTACTAGTACTATATGAAATTAAAACACAAGAGGCTCCTTTTTTTTTCTTTTACCATTGAAACCATAGTTATCAAACTCGGCCAGGACGGTTTGACCGGTTGAACCGTGACCCGAAGCATAATATGAGTTTTAGAGGTGTTGAATCGGGTTTGCAGGTTTTATAACGACTCGGTTGAACCTCTGACCTGATCGGGTCAGTTTTAAATCATAAAACACAAAAAAAATATTTTTTAATTTTTTACATAAAATTGTATTATTTAGTAGAAATTAAGAATTTATATTTATTTTTTATTATCAAAATATAGACGAATATTAATATATATAGAATAAAATAATTAATTATTTCATAATTATTATTATAGGTCAATTACATAAATCCCGGTTCGAACCTGGTTCCTTTTCTGGGTCTGCCAGGGTCGGGTCTGATTGAAACACGATTCTAGGCCCACGTGGTTGAGCTTCCGGGTATTCGTGTCCCAAAGCAAAGGGAAACAGTAGGCAGGGGTGAAACACAAAATTAAAGTCCTTATTTGTATTTTATGTGAACAGAGATAGTAAATAGAAGAAAATATTGGCATGACGATATGTTTTCGACCAAAAAAAATAG
Organism: Turnera subulata; assembly: GCA_028386065.3. Lineage (NCBI taxonomy): Eukaryota > Viridiplantae > Streptophyta > Magnoliopsida > Malpighiales > Passifloraceae > Turnera > Turnera subulata. The sequence continues at coordinate 46,796 of JAKUCV010004324.1, forward strand.
TGGCATGACAAAACCCCAGGATGTACTACAATTTCTCTAGTTCTAGACCAAGCCTCATGCCATTATCCGAGAAGCCATCCTTCTGATTGCACATTTAGATGAATACTTCCTTTATTATAGTTTTAAACAAGCAAAGTGTTATTCCTACACAGAAGAAGGTATTCTGCAAACAAGTCAATGGCAACTGCGTTCTTTTAAAAATTTAAATCGCAATATAAGGTGAAATTGACAAGGAAAACATTAATCAAATGAGTAGGAATATGGTAACAACCCTTAACGCCACAGTACACCACGACCTCCTTAATATGGATAGAATCACAATGCATACATACATTTTCTTGGTGCAACGATGTGCATATACAGTAGTATTAATGGTCCAAATAAAGATTTTTCTTCCTGATTCAAACAATTATTAATTTAAGCAAATGTTGATAAGCTTATACCCCCTTAAAAGGGTTAACTTGAACCAGCAATATACACCAAAAGGCCGGCATGTCTTTTTTTTTTTTTAGCTCCCTCCATGATCACTCCCATTGACTCGGCACCACTCCTTTCCTTTCTCTAGTTCAAATTTTTCATTATTTAGGCAGTGTTTATGGGTCCCTCCGGTCCTTTTCCAAAGACGGCAAGGCTCGACTTTAGTTTATTGAGTACAGAAGAGTATGCAATGTACATAAGTGTACTGTTAGAGATAAGAGAGAAATCCATATTCCAATGCATGAATCATCATCTTCAGACCAAATTACCATCAAAATACTGGTGTACCGTCATGACGAATAAGTGGTCAGTTTTGGAGTAGTAAGTTCAACCTCCTTCCACGAAAAAAAATAAATAAATTATGTTGCCGATTTATTTTTTGCTTTATTTATTTGGGGTTAGTTGGTGATCCTCAATCTTCATAGTCGTCAGCTACTCCTTTGTTTTGTTGGCAAATCAGTTGCCTTGTTATTGGGTTATTTATTCCAACATGCGTTTTTCATAAATTTGTTTCTTTTTTAGAATTATTTCATAAATTTGTTTAAAAGGCTATCAAAAGATACTTTTTGACATCCAGCTCCAAGTCTAGAACCTCAGGTCAGGCGGATTAGAGGAGTTTATGTATCGCTTTCAAGGAGTGAGTTACGTATCCAACTCCAACTATGTTCTTTATTTGCAAAATAGTTTTAGGTATGTTATGTGATTGATATATACAGGATGTTTTTTCTTTTATGTTATCGTTATCAAGAATTAAAAGGCTGAGTTTTGGAGACTGAAGACCTCACTGTACTTTCAGATAGAAAGAAAAATATATATTTAAAGCTCTCACTTTTCACATGTTGTTTGAGTGTGGTAAGCACATGTTTTTTTTGGTCGAAACCTGGACTGTATTCATTGATACATAAAAGAATTATATGTATATCATAGTACAAACAAAAGCAAAACACTTAACTGCCCCTTTCCTCCAACAGGAGGTGGTTAATTGTATTTGGGGGAGTTGATAATAGTGATGTCTGGGACAAAGTAGGTGAGAATGAGGTAAGTGTTTGTAGTATGGGATTATGAGTCTCCTGGATGTTACTCATAGTTGTTAAAGGTTCTCTCTTACGTACTCTCCTTAAGGAACAATAGTATTTCTTACTCCCTCTTCAGGAACTCTGGTACTTTCTCTGAGTTCAAAAGAGACTACCGGACAAGGTAATGGATATTTGGTACGTGGCGTTGTACACAAGCTCAGCTTACCCAACCAGGTGGGGATTAGCTAGGTATGAGTTTCCAGCCGATATACCGTATATTGATTTCCGAATATCCAGAAGTGCTCCGCTACCACAGAGGCCGGGAGCTCCAAGGCTATATGAAACCGCTCATGGTGAGTAAAGAAGGATCCACCCTAGGTGGCAATCGGAACTCAAACCCCTTTTGCGATTTCATAAAGCTTATGGAGACCGTAGCATCGGGATAGAAGAAGAAGAAGAGAGTAATAGGACTATTGTCCTAAAGAATTTCAGAGAAGAAGGAGAGATCTAGAGAGTCATGATGTATAAAACACACAGGATTTTTATTGATATGAGTTCTGATGCCCTCCAATGTTTACAAGGCTCCTTTATATAGACATGAGCATATAGAAACAGACGAGAAAGGGTAATGGATGATGATGACTCATCATTCCATTTACAACACACTTTAACAATACAACATAAAAGACAAACGAAGGTGGGTGATGACTCATCCTCCCACTTATTACAGTACACTCATTACACTTTAATAATACAGCACACTTTAATACTTTATTTCCTGATTGGCTCCCGTCATGTCGCAATCATGGTCACTGTCTGAATCAGGGTCTCGGGATGACCTGTAAAATGCCGAGTCAAAGTTTGCGATTGGACCTTCATCGGTATCTGTGGACCTTGAAACAATAGATGGAGTCGGTGAGACAGAAGGATGATGAAAAAGCCATTGTGCCCAATTTCGAAGTTCAATGGGAACTGCCGGAGGAATATCAGCTGTGTGGCCTGCAACAGGTCTAGCAGGGGTGGAAACCAAAAAAGTTGAGGTTATAGTGGTGTTCCCGGAAATTGTGAATCCATTGAGACTACAGAGAAAGCTTCTAGCCTCACTGGCTAGGCGGGGTACATCAGCAATAGTTCCTTCAATGGTTATCCATATGTGAACAACTGGTCGAGGGGCAATGGAGGAGTTATGCTGAACATATGGTCGATGAAGTACCACATAAGCAGCAATAGTCTCTCTTTGTGCAGATGGGTGAGTGGCTTGAATTCGAGCAAGCTCTCTTCTCCACCAGGAGAGAAGAGCAAAAGTTTGGAGGAAGTACCAACACTTGGAAGTTTGGGCATTCCTATTCAGGAGGTGTCATAGTACCGGATGTACAGGAATATGGATGAGGGTATAATACAGAGTGGTGAGACACCAGAGGTAATAATATAAAGATATAAGCCATGGTGTGGTGCCTAGGCTTGGAATTCCATGATAGGGAGTATCGATCAGGTAACGGGAAAGACCTAGGACTAGAGAGACATCACCAAGTGCTTCATGAACCAAAGTTTTGAAGTGAAAGAGATGATTCCTAACATAAGTCTGGATACTATGTATGGTATTAGGTCTTCGAAGGATGGGTGGTATGACAGGTTCAGTGGCTGAGAGATTCATGATGTCCTAAACCTCATTTTCAGAAGGAGATGTGTTTCAAACAGGGGTAGCCATGTAAATAAAAGGAATGACTTGGGGAGTCTGAGAAGTTTGGATGATGGAGATGGTCTTTGGCCTGGAGAGTAGATCTGTAAGAACATTATTTTGGCCTTTTATATGCTCCACATGGAAGTCATATTTTGCAAACCAGTCCTTCCAGCACAATAATTGTTTCTCTGGGAGGGACTTGTTCTTGAAATCTAAAATCTTTGGAAAGGAGGAGTTATCCATATGTACCTTGAAGTGATGTCCAATCAAATGGAATTCAAATTTCTTGATCCCATTTTTGGCTGCTAAAATCTCCTTGTAAATGGTGTGGTAATGCTTTTCAGAGTCTTTGAATTGTCCACTAGCATGCCCACAAAGATGTTTCACGTTATCAATTCCTTCTAGGAGAACAACACCCCAATAATGGTCACTAGCATCAGTCTGGAGGATGCGTAGGCCCACAGAAGGAATCTTCAAGGGTGGAGGATTTTGGGCTATTCGTTTCAATTGTTGGACAGCTATTGTCTGTTCTTGACTCCATGGTGGAGGTGTCTTTTTCAGCATTTTTGATAGTGCTGAAGTGTGGGTGGCGACTTTTGGGATGAAATTGTGAAGATAATTGATAATGCCAAGGAACTGTTGGACTTCCTTAGGGGACAGGTGTTCATCTGGAAAGGTGAGCAATTCCTGTGCAATATGCGGTCCTAGACTGTAATGGCCTGATGAGATTTTCATGCCAAGAAAATCTACTTGAGATTGGCCAATAAAGGTCTTTTTTTCGACAGCATGATGCCATATTTTTGGACAATAGCTTGAAAGTCTTCCAATAATGCTCGGTGGGATTTTTCATCTTTTGAAAAGAGAAGGATATCATCAATATACACCAAAGTACTGTGGAGAATTGGTGCAAATATTCTTGTCATTGCTTTCTGAAAAAGAGATGGGGCTACTTTCAAACCGAATGGCATGACCGTCCATTGGTACTAGGCATCTGGAATACAGAAGGCTGTTTTTCGACGTTCTTCTAGATGGATACCAAGCTACAAAAACCTACTTTGAGATCAAACTTGGAGAAGATGAAGGCTTCTTTGAGATGGACAAACAAATTTTCAATCTTCGGAATGGGAAACTTATCATCTCGTAGGAAATGATTGAGTGGCTTATAGTCAATAACAAGTCTCTTCTTCCCACGTAACTTTTCTATGCGCTTTTCCACGTAGAATGCTTGGCATGCCCACTCAGATTTCGTGGGTTCAATCAACTATAAAGAAAGCAGTTGATTGCATTATTCCCTTGCAAGTGCCAAATCAGAAGGAGTCGTCTGATTTTGTTGGATTAACGTCTTCATTCTTCTTGAAGGGTAAGGAGATGAAAAACTCCTTGTTTTTCCATAAAGGAAAAGGATGATTGAAATCTGCATGAGAGTCTACACAAGTTTTGAGAAGTAAATCACGAACCGCTTCAAAAGATGCTGGTACTTGGGCTAAAGAATAGATCTTGATAATGTCTATGTAAGGCTTAAAAAACCTTTTATACTTGAGTCCATTTGGCAAAATCTGAAGAGACTTGGCCTTTTGATAAATATCAAAACCAACCACTATATCACGATCTGGAAGATGTGAACCAAGAATTTTTACCCAGACAACACATCCAGGAAAGAACTGGATTCCTATGTGTCGCTTTGTGATCAGATGGGTTGTAAAGACCTTTCCATTTGCAGCCCGAAAATGTTGCTCATGCTTAACCCAATAATGAGCTGGTAGAATTTCTGGATTCATGATACTCTTTTGGGCTTCTGTATCCATAAAGCTAATGACTGAGATGGGTTTCTCATACTTATCTGGTAGGATTGACAAATTGACATGTGGACTGGTCAGAGTGGGCTGAGAGGGTTGGGCCATAAAGATTGGAATATCTTCCTCAGATGATGAGGAATCAGAGCCTGAGACTTCATCATCTATGACAGCAAGTGCAAAGATGGTTTCATGATTCATTTCTTCCTGCTCAGAGTAAAGAGATTCAATATCCCCGTCAGAATCATTGAGATCAATCTGCTGAATCATTTTTGCCGATTTGGCTGGCTTGACTGGACAGTTTTTTGCAAAGTGTCCTTTTTTTCCCACAGATATAACAACGATCAGTATTTTTCCCTTTTCGAGACTTCTTCTTGAAAAACCTATGACGACCTTTGGTTTTTTGAAAAGTTTTCCATTTTCTGAACTTTCCTTTGAACTGCCTTTTGGGAAATCAATGTGATTGCTTCTTGCAGGAGCATTGTGTATCTTTGCATTTAATCTTCAGGCTGGGATTTTTGCAAGGTACCTTCATGGTCAGGAATTCAGAAAAGTATTCCTGATTTTCACAGAGCGTTTCAACGGACTTGAGTACCAACTGATGAAGTACTCCAATCGTTGTTTGGGCAACATCAATTTTTTGTGTGGTGATTGCTCTGCGAACCGAAGGTTGGAGCTCGTCTGGCAATGAATTAAGATACATCTGATTCAACGTATTCACGGACTTATCATCCGTTACCAATCTCTAATAGTACTTCAGCATTCTTTGGTAAAGGAAATCAAGATCCTTCTTCTTCATGGAACAACACTTCATCTGATAGAATTCAGATTCTTGGCGATTCTTGAGTTTTGTTGCATCTCCAAGGAATGAGTAGTAGAAGTATGAAATGACTTCGTCAGTATTCTTGGCAATGTGAAAATTTGCTTTCGACGAGTCTTACATTTTATTGAACCATTCCCATAGTGTTCCAATGAATCTACAGGTGAATTCCTTCAGGATAAGATAGAGGGACTGTCCTGTGACTGTTCTCTGGTTTTCAATCCATGCCTGAAATTCAGTAAATCGGGATTGCCATTTTGTTGGTGGAATGTCGTCAATAGTAAACCAGGGTCCCGCCGTTGGCTTAGGAGGTGGATCAAATAGATCAACCATTGGGGTATCCGTAGAAGTCTGAGTGTGGCCCTGAGTAGACTGAGCGGTATCTTGAGCTTGGCCATATCCCAGAGGATCATCTGGGACTTCCTCAACATGAGGTTGAGTGGATGATGTAGCTGCTGTGGCCATACAGAGTTGAGTAATATCAATCTGTTCATCTTCAGAGGACCAAACCTCAGAGACTTCTTCTGAATCTTCAGAGGATTAAGATTCCCGTTCTGGCATGGGTGATGTCGTGGCAGAAATAGCATACTGTGACATATGCCGTTTTTGAAACGCCCCAACCCGTATTTACCGTACACAGTAAAAACGTGCCGGAACTGTGACGACCCAATCAAACCAAACCCAACATACAGTGTATACAATAGATATCCGGGCTCAATAGCCCAAAATAAAAACAACAACAATAACTCAACCGGCCCAATGGCCCAACAATAATAAAAACAATGCACAGCGGAAGACTTAATAACTCACATAAACACTATATGCGACATAGATGCAAACTATGGATCCAAGCCCTGTCCAAGGGATAACACCGCAGCCTGTTTGGAATGCACCAATCCTGTATCAAAAATAACTCATCCTACGGGATGAAAGCCCGCAGGTGAGGGGTGAGTCCGAAGTGCTCACCGACGAAGAAAAGACAATCAATATGCAACTAAAATTACTCAAGTCAAAAACAGGCAAAAACCGCCAAAATAAATCAAAAGACTCGAATAAAATCCAATTTCCAATTTTATCTTTCCGGGCCCCGTCACGGATAAGCTAGCGGTCAGACCTGGTTATCAACACATTCCGGGTGCCAGACCAAATCCAGAAAACCCAGGGATCGACATCCCAAAAATATGAACCCAGGGATAGACATCCCAAAAATAATCACGGGATAGATATCCCAAGCATAGACATGCTTATCAGAGTAACCCAGGTCACGGCCACCACGAAACAGTCTTAAACCATCGAGTCGTACCACTACTTATCACGTGACAATTATATTATCGTCATTGAAATCAACTCGTAGGGATAGACATCCCTATCCAAAAATCAAAGATCCACATCCTTGTCACAATTCATTAATTATTCCATTTTATTTAGTGCCAAAACGACTCAAGGATAAACGTTCAAAAACCGACATGGGATAAACATCCCGACCACAACCAAGACAATGGAATAAACATCCCGAAGCATAACATAGCAAATGCAACATGCAACAGTGTAAAACCAACAAACACAACTACCGAGTAATATAGGCACATATTGAAGGAAATCCATCCTCACCTTGGCCGATTACTCAACTCCGGAAATAATGACCGGTCCGATGCCGGCTCCTCGGGAAACTGCCCGATATCCAAACCTATACAGTAAAACAACATATACACATAAATGCACATAATCGGTATACTATGATGCCAAAATGCGAAATTACCCATCCCGATTCTTATCCGTTATTATTATCTTTTACCGAAAATATTTAACCGTACGTACTTCCGAATATAATTACGGTACCATACTTTAATTAAAACACTTTCCAAAATAATTTCATAAATAACTATAATTTTCCAAAATTATAATCACCATAATTTTTCCAGAAAAATAATAACCTATTTATAATTTTCAGAAAATATTTATATAGTATTTATCTTTTCCTAAATATATAATAATATTTTCCAACACAAAATATAATAACCTTTAATTTTTCAAAGTGAATATATATATATATATTTCCATAACTATAATTTTCCAGAGAAAATAATACGTATATATAAAATTCCCAGAAATTATTACATGATATAAATATATTTTTCCAAATAATATTAGTTTTTCCCAAAACATAACTTAATTATTTATCAAAGTACATATATTTATATTTTCCTAAAAATACCAGAATTTAATTAACCATAATTTTCTCAAAGTAATTATATAATTTTTTCCAAAATTATATATCAGGAAATATATATATATTGTTTTGTTAAATTAAAAAAATAAATCGGACTGGGCCGAACAGGACCAAGCCCAGACCAAGGCAGCAGGCCCGCCAAGGTCCGGCCCAGCACCTGCCTACAGCCCAGCCCAAGCGAACAAACACAACCCAGTCACTCACCTCGGGTTGCAGCGGCGGCGGCGCGACGACAGGCGCGAGGAGAGGACGCGAGCTCAACCACGACGTCGAGGCGGAGCGAGAGCAGCGGAAAACCAGCGCTGCAACGCCGGCAGGAAGCGGGAGATGCCGAGGAGCTGGATCCGCCGGGTCTGCGTCGGGTCTAGGCTCCCTGGCGGCGTGCCTTGCGGCGTATGGTGACGGGAACGACGGCTTCATGGTCGCGACGGGACGACGGGCACGGTAGTGGCGTCGGTGCGTCGAGAGGCGGCGCCGGTCTCGTCGGCGTGCACAGTATTCAGAGGGGCTCGGGTGGCGGTACTGTTTACTCCTCTTTTTTTTCTTTTTCTGTATTTTTTCTATTTTCTTTTTCTTTTCTTTCTATTTTTTCCATTTTTTTCCGATTTTCTTCTTCTTCTTTTTTTTTCTTTTCTTGTATTTTATTTTTTTCCTCTTTCTTTTTCCTCTCTTCGTCTTCTTTTTTTTGTTTTCTGATTTTTCCCCCTTTCTTTTTTTTTTCAACCGATTTTCTCTTTCTTTTTTATCTTTTTTTTCTTTTTCTTTTCTCTCTTTTTTTCCTTTTTCCTCTCTTTTTCTTTTTCTCTCTTTTTTTTTCTCTTCTCCTCTCTTCCTCTCCTTCTCCTCTGCTTTCTTTCTTTTATAACCATGAATTTACTGTGAACCTGTGATTCATCAATAATGCAGGCGAGTCTGGTCTGGACCAGAAAATAACTGATACCCCTTTTGTTATTTTCCGGTGTGATTTTCCGAGAAATTCCGAAACACGAAAAATACCAATTTAGGCCCGAAAAATCCACGGAAAAATCACGAGTGCGGGAAAACTCTCGGTTTCGAAAAACGACTCCCGATTTATCTTGAATTAATTACCCAAGATTAATTCAAAAGTAAATCACGGTAAAAAGACTTTTACAATCCCGGTAAAAATCAAAAATTTTACCCGGGCTGTTACAGTTTTCTTGCTTACTTAGAAAAAATGGTTTCTGAACTGTGTTCCTCAGAACTTTCCGAGGAGGAATGAATCCTCGATGAGGTTTTAACCCCAAAAGTTGCAGTGTGAGATGGAGGAACTGTTCCAAAAACTAGAGAAGGAAAAGGAGGTACATGGGGCTGTTGGGGTTGTAATGGATCAAAGAAAGGGAATTGGGAAGGTGTCGGTTGAGATTGATATTGTGGAGGCATGAACAAAGGTGAAGGCGAGGGTTGGATAGATGACGACTGTTTTCTTTTTTGTCGTTCAATCTCCCGTTGTTGAGCTCGCTCAACTTCTCTTTGGCGAATCTTAACAAAATCATCCAGATCTTCACGGAGTCGTTTCAATTCAGCATCCTTGCGACTTCGTTCTGGATCATGAATCAATCTTCTGGTGCGATTGATTTCTTTAAGTTCTGCTTCAAGGGTTAAAGTCTTTGAATTGAGCTGTTTTTCTGTAGCTAGTAGATCAGCTACAATGGCAACAACTTTTTGCTCCATGCGAGACGTGATCTGAACCACCTGAGAGAGTTTCTCAAAAATTTCTTTAGACTGATAATTATGAGCCTTAGAGGCTTGAGATTGCCAGTTAAGGACTTGTTCGACCTGAGAAAGGGAAGGTCGATGTCCATCAGGTTGGACTGTCTGTGGGGGAGTCACAAAAGGTCTAGCTGCTATTTTGGTGGATGGATCTGTGGATGGAATGAAGGGAGGAAGTTCTGCTTCAAAAAACATCATCAAAGTCTGAAGTGGAAGTGAAGGTTCCTTTTTTGGTTTTGCCTCAAGTGTACAAGAAGAATAACCTTCTCAGGCCAACAAGTCTAATGCTTTTGCATAGACTGGGAGAGGTGGTGGAGGACTGAGTTGACAAGGACCGATCCAGGGAGCATCAGGATCATCTGGTCCAGGTCGTTTGTGCCTCAGTTGGCGACAAGAGGTAGGATAACTTCTCTTGGGCTTTAGAGTAACTGTGGGAATTGCATCCAAGTCCAAATCAGATAACTCGTCACAATTGCAACCTGGTTCACACATGGTTGGATCTATATCCTAGACAAAGTGGCCATTGACATGGGATGCATAAACGTGTGATCCATCAGGGTGAAAATATGCCACTGGAATTTTCTTTTCTTTAGGAGTAGGAACTGGTACGATTATACAGGAATGATAGAAGGAAGAGGAGGAAGAAGATGACTCAGATTTTCCATAAGTCATCTTCACAGTTCCATCTATCTGCTTCTGGAAGGAAGGCTCTAGAAATTGCCCCGGTTGTTCATTTCGTTGTAGCTTTTCATAATTAGTAAGCCATTCCCGTGGGATTAGCTTTTCCAATTCTTCTCGAGGAAGCTGCCGTGGTGGTTGGACAATAGTAGGGACAGATTCAGTATCAGCATAGATAAACAAGGGATCTGTTGAAACTCCGGGAAAACTGAGATTGATAGCATGGTCTTGCAGGCGATATACTATCTGATGATACAGGGTGGCAGCTATGGAGGAAGAAGTTTGTTCAGCACCATATAGTTGAAGCTGAATCTTCAGGGCTCGTGGTAGGTTTTCATCCAGTAAAGACATATTAAAATTCGGGAAGAACATGAGTACAATACTCCCGGAATTTAAAGTAGTCAATACTGTTCCGATCACAGCATGCTCATAATTCAGGTATCGTGTATCCAACAACGAGAGCCTCGCTGTAACTGGTAGACCTTGTCGTCCATGATAGGAGAGAACAAGTTTGATTGCACCAAGATGGAGATGATAGTATCCTTGTTTTATCCATTGAGAGATAAAGGAGGAAGGGATTTCCAAAGTAACATACTGCTCAGCAGAGGTTGCCTTCAAGACACACTGATTCATCTTGGAAGACTGGATGTATTCTTTGACAACAAGACGTCGAGAAGAAATGAAAGTCTTTATAGCTCGAGAGATGGAGCCTTTTTTAAAGACTATATAAGGATTAACCAAAGGAAGAGTTGAGTCCCTAATCTTGACTTCTTCTGGAACATGAGTAATTTCTACTAGGTGATCTATTTTGTGAGAATAGGTTCGTCTGACTGATTCAGGAAGAGAAATAGGTGAGAATGAGGTAAGTGTTTGTGGTATAGGATTATGAGTCTCCTGGATGTTACTCATAGTTGTTAAAGATTCTTCTCTTACTCTTCTTAAGGAACAATAGTACAATGAGTAAAAAAAGATTGTAGCTCGTTGATTTCGGCAGCTTTGCTCTTCAAAGCTCCCTCCCATTCAAAGCCTTCCATTAGCCATGCAATCACTGTTTGGCCATCCGATTCCAACACAAGAAGGTGGTTGCCCCAATCTGTAGCCAGACGCAATCCTTGAAGAATTGCCTAAAGGTCAGCTGCAAATTTGGAGCACCATGGCAGTCTTGCCACAAAACCAATGATCCACTCCCCCTCATGGTTCCTGCAAATTGTCACGGGGCCAGAGTGTTGCGCAGCAGATAGAACACCCCCGTGCGGCACAAGTAAGCCTCAAGCTTACTTGTTCAGCCTATAAGCTTCAAACACACCAAAGAGAAGAGAAGGAACAACAATAAAGGGAATTAACGAATAAAGAACATAGACAAGAATAAAGGATTGGGAGAATACTCGTGTAACTATTATTATAAAAGAACCAACATTTACAACAACAACCCACACGCCCAGAGACTCCCCCTCACGCATCTTATTTATATAGGTACCGCAAGGCTCACTCCTAGTTTGACAGTGTTAAGTAATCCTAGTCCTACTCAAACTCGGTTTACTCCCACACAAACCCATGGACTTGGGTTAGCTAAGCCCAATTCCAATCCTTGTACAACTAGGTTAGCTGCTCCTAGCCATACTAGGATTCCTACCATACAGCCAAGGTAGTGTCCCAACCCAATTCGAACTCCTATGCCCACTAGGATTCCGGGGTCATGACATTCTCCACCACCTAATCTTGCAACGCCCTCGTTGCAATCCGATAATGCACCACAGCTACTCGACCTTCGAATAGTCTCTTTCGATGTTCTCGCTTCCACTTCGCCAATGGATAATCCTTCCACTTGAAGTCGCCAAGCCACTGAACACTCGAAACAAAATCATGCTTCCAATCGTGCCATGACCAGCCCTTGATCACTCATGGTCTCCAACCTTCAGCCATTCTTCTTGATCTTCGGTCAGCATCCTCGCCACCTCGAACAAGTGTGTGTACCCCACTTCCACTAAGTGTGTCCACTCGACGCGTACCATCCCGTTGCTCTAGCAAACTCATGGCCCCAACCGTCTTCTTCGAACCCGTCTCCTTGTTGAAAACGTGCCCTTGTGGTAAACCATCCTTGGAACAAATGTAATAACAAATCTCTCGCATCCCTACAGCAAGTGTATACTCCCTGTCTCGCAATCTCCTTGCAAGTGTATACCTCCTCGAAAACTCGCACATACGATGTAACTCTCTACACCGTAAACCAAGCATCATGTCCATACCTGTGCCTCCTCTTCCATACGATTTGGCCGATGCACATGCCTCCCTTGGTAGTAGCAGCCCAAGCATCATGTCCACAACAGTGCCTCCTCTTCCATAAGACTCGGCCATTGCACATGCCTCCCTTGGTAATAGCTCGTTGTCACCTTTGCTTCGCCTTTTCCTTGACTCTGCATTTGACGTGCAACTTGCGCTGCTCTCTCCACCACCTAAGACATCACAGTCCCTTGTGAATAAAGATTGCCCAATCGCACCCTTGCAATCAGGTTGTACCTCCGATCTTGAACCACTCCTCGGCTCCATCGTTGGCACCTCAATCTTGGAGTTGTCTTGAGTGTCTGCCCCATCAGGCCACCATGTATTGCTGCACCCAACATCGCCATCACAATGTCCTTCGCATCCATGATAAACACTCCTCCTCGACTGAGTTGTATCCTCCCTTGTCAACTTGTGTTTATGTGCTTGTGAGTCGCTTGCAAACACCTTTGCAGCAAACCTCCACCAAAACCTGTCAATGTACCACGCACTAACAAAGTAATCAGCACAAAAACCACAAAAATCAAGTCGACATCTCCAATCCATTGTCTTCCCTATCGTCAAGCCAAAGTCTTCTTGAGTGCTAACAAAATCCCCAACACATTTGTCCAAGCGTGCCAAGTACACTTCACCATGAAGTTCCCTACACCGCAGCAAATCAACAAGAACACCAAAGCAATGCGCCATTCTGTCTAAAGCATCCCAAGTTATGACCTTGTCACCCGAATCACTTGAATGCCCACAAAGTTCTGCCACACCTTGCTGCCCAAAGTTCCTTCCAAGTGCCAAAACTCTATTCAGCATTGAACTATGACAGTCCACCAAGAATGTGTCACCTTGTCGCAACGCACCAAGAAATCCAGCTTGTCTTCCCCAAGAACAAGCCATCCCACTTGTATCTACTCTTCCTCTCGTCGCAAGAATCATCCATGTCTCTCCTTGAAAAGCCCCAGAACTTTGTGCCGAATTCCTCCAACTCCCATCAAAGTGCAAGTAAAAAGATCCCCCACCAAGAAACAAAAATTGACGCAACATGTGTAATGAGAAACGTGGTTCACCAACCTGTCCTTCCTCCGCCAATTGATGTCCAAAAGGTACAATTTTACTGCTGGAATTGTCCATGAGAAATAGCACAGAAAGTCCGTAGTCAGCCTCCCCGTTGTGTGAGTCATCCGTGTGCTGCCCGTGTCCAAAGTGCGCACCCTCTGTGCACTGTTCACGCCCTCTGCGTGTACAGCCTGTGCATCGCTGGCCAATTCTGTCCGATTGCGTACCCATCAGCTTTCCAATCGCATCAGTACGTCCCAATGGTACATCACAAGCACCTAATCGCGCCTGATCAGCTCGCCCATCCTCCGAGTTTGCACCAACAGTCCAACAGTGCTTGACACCGAACACCCAACAAGGCAATTGCATCAACGCACTCCCAACAACCTTGCCAACTATGGTCACCTCCAAACCAAAGCAATCCAGAGAAAACAAAGAAGAAGCTCCAAGAAACATGTATGTGAATGATGGTATTAAACCAAGAGCAAAGCCAACTAAAACACCCAATAGCTCCCAACGTACCTTTGAAGTCCACCAACAAAAGATACGGCTACCTCAAAAGTGAAATAGTCAACCAAATAGCAACAATCAAAGACAAACAAGTGTGTAGGTGCCAGAGGAATAGAAACTCCAATTAATCCACACAACGCCAATCAACAAAACCAAGCAGTCCTCCACAATCGGCAAGTACAGAAACAAACACAGCAGCAAGCCCACCAACAAACTCGACTTTTATAATTGAAAAGCCAAACCTGAAAACCAGCAAGCCTTTCTGTCCACAACGCTCCTGTACCACCTTCCTTGCGTTTGCTTGAGTCGATTGGTGTAGAAAATTAAGTAGCTTCCAGCCACCAAGTCCTATCGCGTAAAGGATTCGTCTTGTACAAGCTGCACCAAACCTGATGGCGTGCCAATTAGCACCAAAGCGTGTCGATCAGCTCCTCCTATCCAGCAACAGGAATCAACACCTATGTCAACAACACCAGCAGCCTCCAAGCCCTGATTCCTCGCAGATAAAACTTGAGCTCCTTGCCCAAAGAGTCGACAGCAGCATGCTAAAGTCAACAGCACCCAACACCTCTCCTCCCTTGAGAAGAGTCACAAAATCGTCCTTGAGAGTCACCAACCAGAAAGTATTATTCGCGCAAAAATCCTCCTGCAAAACCACAAAGTCGACCAACAAATAAAATAAAAACACCTTTTATTTATTTTAAGTCGACCTTCTAACAACAACCAAACCACGCCAATCAGCCCAATTCTAGTGCCCACCAGCACCAGTTGGCGCACCCAGAAGCACCAGTTAGCGCACCCGTTGGCGCACCCAGAAACACCAGTTAGCGCACCCGTCGGCGCACCCAGGCTCGGTCGTTGGCGCGCCCAGAAGCGCACCTAGGTCAATCGTTGGCACGCCCAGAAGCGCACCCAGCAGCAGTTGTTGGCTCGCCCAGAAGCGCACCCAGGCTCAGTCGTTGGCGCGCCCAGCAGCCATCGAGCAGCACCAGAATTCCGCGAATAAAACCTTTTTGCTCCGCTACCACTTGTCACGGGGTCAGAGTGTTGCGCAGTGGATAGAACACCCCCGTGCGGCACAAGCAAGCCTCAAGCTTACTTGTTCAGCCTATAAGCTTCAAACACACCAAAGAGAAGAGAAGGAACAACAATAAAGGGAATTAACGAATAAAGAACATAGACAAGAATAAAGGATTGGGAGAATACTCGTGTAACTATTATTATAAAAGAACCAACGTTTACAGCAACAGCCCACACGCCCAGAGACTCCCCCTCACGCATCCTATTTATATAGGTACCGCAAGGCTCTCTCCTAGTTTGACAGTGTTAAGTAATCCTAGTCCTACTCAAACTCGGTTTACTTAACCCCCACACAAACCCATGGACTTGGGTTAGCTAAGCCCAATTCCAATCCTTGTACAACTAGGTTAGCTACTCCTAGCCATACTAGGATTCCTACCATACAGCCAAGGTAGTGTCCCAACCCAATTCGAACTCCTATGCCCACTAGGATTCCGGGGTCGTGACAAAATGCCCCCTAACCAAGTTTCAGATTTGTCAACACTCCAAATGCCAGCAACATTTAATTTCCAATCCCTTCTATCCGGGAGAGTCCACTGCAAAGGTTTAGGAGCAGAAAACCTCTTCCAGCCTTTACTAGACCCCCGCAGATATTCAGCATTTATATAACTAGCAGCCATAGCTTTTAACTACTTAACTGGATAAATAAAAGGTTCGGAATCAGTTTCAAAACCAAGTTGATTCCGCCAAGACCATGCTTTCCAGCAAGTAACAGCAAACAAGGTATCCCAGCAAGGAATTTTAGGCTTGTTGTCCAGATTAAAGATCATCCATTCCTGCAACTGCAATTGGAAAAAACACATGTTAATTACAGAAAAAACTATGTTTTTCATTTACCATGAAATTTGCATTTACTTATGTTCCCATTCATCCACTTCGGAACAAAACAGTTGATTCTGGGAAAAAATTTTCAAAATGATTTAACTCTATACATTTCTTGTCGATATTTCAAAAAAATTTCAAGAGTCCAAAAAATAATTACTTCAGAAACCGAGGGTTCAGTTGTCCTTCACTTTAAATCTGGATTAAGACCTATCTAAAGTCAAATCCCCATCATAAACACCCCCTATCCTATCCCTCATTTTGCGACTAGCTCTTTCTCCAATCAACACGCAAACATGTTATTTACTCCGGTCTATGGATGCGTCTAGGCTTGGACTAGCGACCATATATTGGTGCAACAACAAAAATTATAATATATATTCTACTACATAATTTCAAAAACTGTGGATTCAAACCCTTGACAAGAAAATAGATTGGGTTCAACAGAAAAAAAAAAAAAAGAAGAACAAGATAAGAACATTAAATGCCGGAGCTGCTAACATTTCTTGTTACCCTTCTGTTCATAGAGATTAGTATTAGCAGTAGAATATTAAGCACATGCTAATTGTCCCAACAAAGTACTCCATAATTAGGTCACACACTGCATCAACTAAATTCAGTTAACATTAAAAAAACATATTTGTGTCTTATTGTTGAATATAGAGGTGAAGGCCCCTCTATAATCTTATCAAGAAAGTACACATGATCGGGGGAGCAGAGACTCCCACAATATCAGCAAATAAAATTTTCCTCTAATTAAAAGAAAGTAACGAAAACATACCAGCCTGGGCCACATTCCGAAACATTATTAAAGTCTAATACCCAAAAAGAACCATGTTACTATAACATAACATATGAAAACGTATGCTTCAGCAGTCACAGACAAACGTGATTCTCTTTAATTTCTTGCTGTACTAAGATTCTAGATTTTTTTTTCTTGATGCTAATACTAAAAAAGATTCTTGATTATAATCAATATTCACATTAGCCTAACGCATTTTTAGTCTTTTTATTAATTTTTTTTTTCTTTGCAACAGCAGTATCAGGGTACAAGGGAACTTCCTTCAATCAGAAAAAACAAATTGAGGATTTTGGAGGGGAATCAATCCAGAGGAAGGGTGGTGTGATGTTGTACTGTTAGATGCGAACCCTTTCCAATCCATGTAATGTAAAGCTTCCACTTTCCTTAGCAAAAACTTTAGCTCTTTTTCACTATAATCATGATGGAGTTTTCCAGGTCAGCCACTTCCCAAAGGAAAAGTACAAGTCAATGGCCACTTATTCATTTCTAGCTTTTAAATAAATCAATATAATCTTCGACAAAAAAAAGTAAATCAATAATCACTTTTGAAATTAAAAAAATCAAGAATCAGGCAAAGGGAGCTGAATACGTCCTGCTTTTAATGACATCCCAATTTTTGCTATCAAACTTGGAAAAGGTGATCCCTAGCTAGTACTTTTCACAGCATTGGCAGCTGATAAGGACGAGCAAAGTTGTGGTGTGTTACGATATTGTTCATGCAATAGTGTTGCACCAAGAAAATGTATCCTGAACACTATTTACCTGATGAGTACTAAAGTCTTTTTTGTGTATGACTGTACGTTGATGTAGAGAAATAAGATGGATTTGGGAAACTATAAAGTGAATGAAACCAGTAAAATTGTAAAAAAGTAGGAACAGACTACACGCCAATCTAATTAAACTGCCTTTTCTTTTGAGCTGAAAGGCATCAAATCCATTTATACCAATACTGAAACAAATCATACCGTTCAAAAAAAAAAAAAACAAATCATAAGATAATTAAAGAGACAGAGATGCGGCCGGGAGGGATGGTTTAACCAGTACAGAGCATGTTGAATTAGAATAAGTGAAAATGATGAGGATGTCATTAATTATTAAGTACTACTACCATTTTCCTTGTCCTTAAAAGCTGCAGATGTTTTGCATTTATACGGTGAAACGCAAAAGTCAAGCTTTTTATGATACATTATGTGTTGACAACCCAGTTGCATCGCACCAATCCAACAATTCGGCTGAATGTTCAAATGTAGCCGGCCCTCACTGGGACTGTTCATCTTGCACAGCTGGCTTAGAAATCATCAGGATATAAATATGAGAAGTCAAACTGTAAAGAAATGGTCTTCAAAATTCTTTTAATCTTTGTGAGTGAAGGTCATTGACCTTAACTATAAAGAAAACAAAAAAGGAATAATGTATTGTTATAATCATTCAACAGCAATCAGAAGACATCCTTGCACGGTCATGCTTCACACCAATCAAGCAACTTCTCATTTCTTATTCGGACACTTTTCACAGCAACTGTATACGAGAAACTACTCATAACCTTATCATGTGCCTGCTTGGAGTTTTGTACTGGCTGCTTGATCTTGTTTGGTGCTCTTTCACTAAGTTTGTTTTGTCATCTCCTTCTTCTGCTATATTTTACATCCTTCATTAAAAACCTCATGATAAAGGGGTGAGCTTGGGGATGGCGAACGTGGGGTACTAAGTCCCTTTCAAATTAAGCACAAGAAATTGCAACAGCATAACAGTTTAGTGCTATGCACCAGTCTTGTTGAACATGATCCTATAAAATCCTAGAATTGGTCAGGCAGGACAGATAGATCTTCAGTTTCCAGTCAAATAAGCACTACTTAATTAGATCTCTTAGCAAAAGAGTGGTGCATCTGTCTATAGTATTTTGATTGATCATTATGTCTCATATCATAGAAATGGGGCCACCACTGGCATCAATGTCCCTTTGTTTTCTGTTGGCATAAAACAACTCAATGTCTCAATAGATGTCCGCTTTATATCAAACACCAGATGCTGCTGAGCTCTGATATAAAATGCATAAGATCGCTTAAATTATGGATAATCGCAACTTCCTTAATGTATTATATTTGAGGTGGAGAAAGGGGATGGGGATCTACGATGCGTTCCCAAAGCTGTGAATTGTGATTGTTGTAGAAAGCAAGTACTTCTAATTCCCTTTTTTAGGTGGTGTTTCTCCTTGTGGTGTTTTATCATGGGCCATCATAAAGATAACTGAAGGATTGACAAACAACCTTTCTTATGTGTCATTATTGCTTGCTTCCTTTACTCTTGTATTCATGTGGCCTAATAAAAGATGCACCACCAACAAACGACCAACATATTAAAGTGCATTATGTTATGAATGTAGTTTTTCACAGTAATCACTAATCAGAAAGAAAGTGACAAGTGATACACATTAAAAAGGGAGATAATCAAACCTGAAAAATTGAACCAATGTCAAGAAGGCAGCATCCGCATGCATTCGCCTAAGTTGAAATTCTTCCAATCCTTATATTTTCACACCAAAAAATAGAACCAAAGAGATAAATACTTGGAAAAAGAGAGAGAAGGTAGGCGAGCAGGCAGACACCTCATGAGGAAGAAATTAAGACAAAAAGAAACTTCTTTTGTTGTTGTTGGGGTGATTTTTTGTCGTCGTAGGAACAGAACTGAGGAGAAAGTTGGGCGGTTTGGTTTTGATTGTGCTTTGTAAAGGAGTAACAACTAACAATCATTTACAGTTACAGATGTTTACGTGTAGCAACCATTTTGGTTATACAGGGCAGTCATTTTGGATAAGCAAGGCTCTTGTTGTGGGTTTATGGATTTTTTGTTCATTGAAAATTGAAGATTAACAACAAGGTCGTTGTAGTATAGTGGTGAGTATTCCCGCCTGTCACGCGGGTGACCCGGGTTCGATCCCCGGCAACGGCGTAGATTTTTTCCCCATCTAATTTTAGTTGGGCCTTTCCTGATGATTTTGGTACTCAAGTGGGCTTCATGATATTTGCCGATATTTGCCTTTATTCCCTCCAATCGGCCCGAATCCATACGGTATTTATAATTGGTAGGCTACCGGGCCCAGAAAAACTTCTGTACCCTTCTCTTGTAAAAACATCATTGTCTTCCCTACGGTGTCAGTATTGTATTTTTATTTAAGCTCCCCAGTTATATGGGGACTTGCTACATTAGTCTTGTTATACCTTCTCTTTGTTTCTTCAGTTACTGCTTGCAGACCCAATAGCGTTTGTCAGGCAGGCACCCAATTTCTCCAGGCCTGCATTAGGGCAAAGTTTGTATGGGAATTTGGGTAGTTCAAGAGTTCAGGCATCTTTCACAAAATTTTCTAAGTACTACTAATGACATCAATTTTATTAGTTTAACTTGTCATGATCCTGGAGCTGGGTTTTAAGTCTGTAGCACATTTTCATTTTCAAACGTATGTCTTGACAGAATGTGAAGCACATGAAGCCTTTGTATTTTTCCAAGGCCTTTTTAAATGCAAATCAAAAGAAGCTGTTTTGCTTGAAGCTGATAGAACAGTTCAAATTGCTCAGGCTACAGATCCATAGTTGATGATCTCCAAAATAAGATCAAGAGTTAACAAAAAAGATAGAAATTTGTCAGGTATCACGAGCTTTCTTCACAGTCTTGTTAATGCATTTTAACTTTTCATATTTCATGTTCCTAGTTTTAGAATGCCTGATTTGGAATGACTTTATGTGTTTTCACCTCGTGAGCCCAGGAAGAAAATAAAATCTTGGACAAAATGCATAGACAAAAAGTTGCAGAGGTTGAAAGGCTCCCCCAAATCGAAGGGAACTGGAAGAGGCCGTCCTCGCTGGTGGTGGAGCTGCTGTGAGGGATTTACAACGGAAAGTTCAGGAGATGAATGTAATGTGAAACAATACACATTAATACTTGTTCTCAGAAAAAGTGTGAGAACAAGTGATGTGTCAGACTGTAGCATTTGTATTTTGATAGTGAAGAATTTGGTGTGACTAGTTATATACAATTTTTTTTTAGGACAACTAGTTATCTATAGTTTAATAAATCTCAATTCTGATTTTTTTGTGTTAGTGGCCAATTATAATTATAATTGCTCTTTTTAAAACTTGCAGGGGGGGACAATTTCTTCATTTCATTAAATAGCGGGGTTTTAAACCCAATAGGAATAAGAAATTTATGCAAATAGTAGAGGTTTTAACCCTAAAAAAAAACCATAAAAAATGTGAGAATTTCATTGCAATTTGAGGAGGTTAAACCCCCCCCACCCCCCCCCCACCCCTCTCCCCCCACAATTACATAATGCAAATTGTGGAGTTTGTTGGGGTTTGTCCAAACCCACATGGACCAACCCATAGCAATTAATTGCTATTTAATGTGGGTTAAACTTAAAGAAAAGAAAAAAATTGAAGGACCAACTTTTTATGCCATGGGTGGTCTTGACTCTTAGAACAAAAGGGGAAAAATGCTGTGCGTGGCATTTTTTTGAGGGGCAGCAGAAAAATTAGAGAAGGAGAGGCATAGAGTTGACGAGTGAAGAGGAAAGAAAAAGGGGTATGCTCCTCATCTTTGCAAGCCTTGATCGGGTAGCAAATGGAGTCCGATCTTGATGAAATTTCAGTATGTTGTTCTCCTCTTCAAGTTCTATAAAGTGAACGGAGCTGATCGTTGAGAAGCTTCATGTTTTTGGGTATTGGTGTTATACCCATTTGGTGAGACTTACCCACTTCTCCTCTAATTTGTTGCTTGTAATCCACTAGTATAGTGATGAGTTTGTTGTTGGAGCCAAGATATGTTGTTCTTGATGTTGCTGCTAGTGTGTTAGCCTCTAGTTTTATCTAGAGAGGAATATTTGTTGAGAAGCGGAGTGCGCAGAACAAGGCCTTTCTGATTAAATGACTTGTGAATCTGAAGTATTCGGATGGGCATGATATGTCAGAGCACTTAAACAACTTCCAAGGGATCTTGAACCACTTGACCACTTTGGAGATAAATCTAGATGATGAAGTGCAAGCATTGATTTTGTTGAGTTCTTTGCCAGACAGTTGGGAGACTTTGACAGTATCCCTTAGCAATTAAGCTCGTGCTGTGAAGCTCACTTTAGATGCAGTGAAGGATAGTGTGTTGGATGAAGCCGCCAGGAGGAAAGAACTGAGGGTCAAGTCCACTGAGTCAGAGGCCCTTGTTACTGAAAATAGGGGGAGGAGCAAGAGCAGAAAGCCGCAAGGAAGAAAACATTCCAAGTCTTGTGACAAGAAGAAAGAATGGAAGCCTAGAGGAAATTCCAAATTCAGAAGTGAGATTAGATGCTATTATTGTGATAAGCCGGGACATATCCAAAGAGAGTGTAGAAGCTTCAAGAGAGATCAAGAAAAGGAAGAAAGCAAGAAGGTTGCCAAAGAAGATTCAAGTGCAGTGGCAATTGATTCCGAAAATGATTCCTTCCTTTTATATGAGGAGGAGAGCATTTATGATGCACAACAAGAATACACATGGATTTTAGACAGTGGTGCTTCCCGACATGTCACACCTTGTAGAGAGTTCTTTAGTACCTACAAGAGTGGTGACTTTGGCTCATTGAAGATGGGTAACAAGTCCGATGCTCGGATTGTTGGTGTCGGTGATATTTGTCTAGAAACCAATCTTGGGTGCAAGTTGCTACTCAAGGATGTGAGACATGTTCCGGATCTTCGATTGAATTTGATCTCCACCGGCATTCTTGATGATGAGGGATATCACCGTAGCTTTGGTAATGGGGTTTGGAAGCTTACTAGAGGAAAGGGTGCAACTGTCTTGGCAAAAGGGAAAAAGGAGAATACTCTCTACCGAACTCAAGCAAAGCCTTACTATGATGAAGTTAATGCCGTTGAGCATGAAGTCTCTATGGAGTTGTGGCATAAGAGACTTAGGCACTTGAGTGAGAAAGGCCTACAATTGCTTGCAAAGAAAGAGTTCTTGCCAAGCTTGTCAGGTACCTTGTCCAAATCTTACACTCATTGTTTAGTTGGAAAGCAACATAGAGTGTCTTTCCATACTTTTCCTCCATCTAGAAAAAGTAATGCTCTTGATTTAGTTCACACTGATGTTTGTTCCATGAGTGATAGATCCAATGGAGATGCTTTTTACTTTGTAACCTTTATTGATGACCATTCTAGAAAAGTGTGGGCTTTTGTGTTGAAGAGCAAAGATCAGGTGCTTGATGTCTTCAAGAAGTTCTATGCCAGTGTTGAGCGAGAAACTGGGATGAAGTTGAAGACCATTAAAGCAGACAATGGTGGCGAATACCGGGGGCCATTTGAAGAGTATTGCAACTCTTATGGCATCAAGCTTGTGAAGACACCTCCCAAGACACCGCAGCACAATGGTGTAGCAGAGAGAATCAACAGAACCATTTGCAACAGAGTTGTCAGTATGCTCTCTCATGCAAAATTGCCTAAGTCATTTTGGGGTGAGGCAATGAGGACTGCGGTTGATTTGATCAATTTATCTCCTTCCACGGCACTTGATGGTGATGTTCCAGATAGAGTCTGGAGTGGAAAGAATGTGTCCTACAAGCACTTGAAGGTGTTTGGTTGCAAGGCATTTGTTCATGTGCCTAGAGATGAGAGGTCCAAGCTTGATAGCAAGACCAAGCAGTGTATCTTCCTTGGATATGGGCATAATGAGTTCGGGTATAGATTGTGGGATTTGAAGAACAAGAAGATCATAAGGAGCAGAGATGTGGTGTTTTTTGAAGACCAGACACTAGAAGATTTTGATGAGATGGAAAAGCCTAGTACTTCTTCCTCTTCTTCTAGTGAGGTACTAGGTGGCCCGAGTACAGTTCCATTTGTCCATGCTAATCACGGGGGAGATGTGCAAAATGATGATGGTGATGTAATCGTTCATGAGCCCAATGATGTTCCTACAGTTGATAATGATGCACCAGAGCATGTTGATGTAGAGCCACCACCACAGCCACAGTTGAGAAGATCATCAAGAGAGCCTCAACCGTCTACAAGGTATCCATCCAATGAGTGGGTGACAATTATAGATGAAGGAGAGCCAGAAAGCTATGAAGAGGCCCTGTCACTTGATGATAGAAGAAAATAGTTGGAAGCCATGTAAGATGAGATGAATTCCTTGCATGAGAACAACACTTATGAGTTAGTTAAGTTGCCAAAGGGGAGGAGAGCACTTAACAATAAATGGGTCTTTAGGTTAAAGACAGAAGAAAGTACTTCACAGCCAAGGTACAAGGCGAGAATGGTTGTAAAAGGATTTGGTCAAAAGAAGGGGATTGATTTTGATGAAATTTTTTCTCCCGTTGTGAAGATGTCTTCTATCCGGGTTGTTTTGGGTTTGGCTGCCTATTTGGATTTGGAGATTGAACAACTTGATGTGAAGACGGCTTTTCTCCATGGTGAGCTAGAGGAAGAATTCTACATGAAGCAACCGGAAGGGTTTGAAGTCAAGGGAAAAGAGAACCTTGTATACAATCTAAGGAAGAGCTTATATGGTCTTAAGCAAGCTCCGAGACAATGGTACAAGAAGTTTGACTCCTTCATGCTAGACCATGAGTTTAGCCGGTCTACCTCCGATCCTTGTGTCTATGTCAAGAGGTACTCCGATGATAATTTTATTATCCTCTTACTATATGTGGATGATATGTTGATTGTTGGCCATGATGCAAAGAAAATCCAAAGTTTGAAGAAAGCTTTGAGTAGTTCATTTGCAATAAAGGATTTGGGACCGGCAAAGCAAATACTTGGCATGAAAATCTCTAGAGACCGGAACAAGAAGAAATTGAGGTTGTCTCAAGAAAGATACATCGAGAAGATTCTTGATAGGTTCAACATGAGCAAGGCAAAACCGGTGTTTTCTCCACTTGCAGCTCACTTTAGGCTTAGTTCCAAGCAAAGTTCTACAAGTGACCAAGAGAAGGAAGAGATGAAGAAAGTGCCTTATGCTTCAGCCGTGGGTAGTTTGATGTATGCCATGGTGTGCACTAGGCCGGATATTGCCTATGCCGTTGGTGTTGTTAGCCGGTTCATGTCTAATCCGGGTGAAGAGCAGTGGTCGGCCGTGAAGTGGATATTGCGGTATCTCAGGGGTACTTCTAGTTTGTGTTTATCCTTTGGCCATGGGAGTCCAATACTTGAGGGGTATACGGATGCGGATATGGCAGGAGATGTTGATTCTAGGAAGTCTACTTCTGGGTTCATGATGACCTTTGCAGGGGGAGCCGTGTCATGGCAATCAAAGTCGCAGAAGTGTGTAGCATTGTCCACTACAGAGGCAGAGTACATTGCCCTGTCAGAGGGTGGAAAAGAAGTTATGTGGTTGAAGAAACTTCTTGAGGAACTTGGTCTTAGTCAAGATAAGTTCGTTGTGCATTGTGATAGTCAGAGTGCCATCCATCTCAGTAAGAATCCTACCTTTCATTCAAGGTCTAAGCATATTGAGGTGCGGTATCAGTGGATACGAGAAGCAATTGAGATGAAGCAATTGTGTGTTGAGAAAATCCATACGGAGGATAATGGCTCTGATATGATGACTAAGCCACTACCGAAGGAGAAGCTTGTTTTTTGCCGGAAGCAAGCGGGCTTGGCAGAGCCCTCCATGTGAGTTTGGAGGGGGAGATTGTTGGGGTTTGTCCAAACCCACATGGACCAACCCATATCAATTATTTAATGTGGGTTAAACTTAAAGAAAAGAAAAAAATTGAAGGACCAACTTGTTATGCCATGGGTGGTCTTTTTAGTTGCACGTGACTCCTAGAACAAAAGGGGTAAAATGCTATGCGTGGCATTTTTTTGAGGGCAGCAAAAAAATTAGAGAAGGAGAGGCAGAGAGTTGACGAGTGAAGAGGAAAGAAAAAGGGGGTATGCTCCTCATCTTTGCAAGCCTTGATCGGGTAGCAAACGGAGTCCGATCTTGATGAAATTTCAGTATGTTGTTCTCCTCTTCAAGCTCTATAAAGTGAACGGAGCTGATCGTTGAGAAGCTTCATGTTTTCAGGCATTGGTGTTATACCCATTTGGTGAGACTTACCCACTTCTCCTCTAATTTGTTGCTTGTAATCCACTAGTATAGTGATGAGTTTGTTGTTGGAGCCAAGATATGTTGTTCTTGATATTGCTGCTAGTGTGTTAGCTTCTAGTTTTATCTAGAGAGGAATATTTGTTGTGAACCCATTATTATTTGATATAGTGGAAGATTGACGGACTTCGGTCCCGTAGTTTTTACCCCGCCTTGGGGGTTTTCCACGTATATTCGGTGTTGTGGTTGTGTTGGCTTTTTGATTGCTAGCATTTTATTACTTGGTTGTGATATCTCATTTTGGTGGCACAAAAAGGAGAAAGTGTTTAATTGGATTATTCCGCTGTGCATTTGATTCCGGTTAATTGTTGTTGTGTTGAATTGGTGTGATTTTCCCTAACAAAGTTGTCACCGGAGTTGGCCAAAAATAACCTCAAGCAATTAGCGAGGATTGTAGCTTTGAATAACCTCTGTGACGACAAGTAATGGTGGTGGGGTTAAAGCTAGTTAATATTCACACCCTTCGCAAATTGCACGCCCTAGAGTGATTGTTGTCACAACATTCAGAACGTGCTCATTCGGTGCACTTTAGTGGGAAAAAATGTGTCCGTTTAGCAAGTCTCCGACGGATGTGATATGGTACACCTAAAAATTTCCCAAGTCTTATCCTTAAGTTTCTAGAATAGTTAAATCTTATTGTGATATAACAACGCAGATTAATAAATAGAGCATAAGCCCGATTGATTAGTTAGCACACGCCCTTTAGCATTTTCCAGCATATCATATGATTACGAAAATTGATCACTTATTGCTTTTCTTTTTGTTTATATATGTCCACCCCATTCTTCTGCACGAAAAAAAGAACAAATCAAGCGGCTTTGTGTTAGAATATATGCTGAAACAATTTTGAAGTTATTATATTAATTATGCTAGCCTTTCAAAGGTGTACAATATTTCACTAGACTATTAGTGGAAAATGCGTAAACAAATAAAGTCAATCTCATAATTGTTTTTTCTCAATATATATCTTACATTATACATACCAAATCCCTTGAATTATGTTAGTTTCACACACTTAACTAATGTTGTTTGGTTGTGATGATTGACAGTGATTAAGAGGCCCAATCCCTTAATTATATGTAACACATATCATCATCAACTGCAAATAGGGTGAGTTTGGTACTAATTATCGCATGTCCATATGATTCCAGTATGCATATTCTTCACGAGAAACCAACCAAGGGGCTGACTGGATTGCTAAAGCTACTCTTGATTTTGTATGTTTGCATGATTGGGTCATCAACCCACCAACTAGATTGGATGTAATACTTTGTAAGGATTGCACTTAAGTATGAATGAATGATGTTTTTCGACGAAAAAAAAAAGTTTGGTACTAATGAATGACATTTCTACTTATAGTCAAAGCACACACTTCGTACAACTAGAAGACGGAAAAATTTACATTAGATTGTTAAGTGCTCAGCATATCTACACCCTAGAATAAGTTGGTTTGATTAATTACATGTACAAATTCATCCACTCCATGCCATGGATGTAACTGCTGTCTGGCATGTAAAAGACATCTTCATAACTATCAATCCCAAATTCCCCAAGAAATGGCGGCTCAATAACTTCCATTGAGAGTGAGGAACTTGGGCTGTTACTCGAAGTCCCTTCATTACGCTCCGATAATCTTCTTATCTCCTTCTCTGCTTCAGAAAGTTGCTCTTTCAGCCTCAAAATCTGAAAATTAACCATAACAAATTAGTAAGAAAAGCAAACAAAAATTTAAAGCATACATCCAAATAGAACATTTGCACAGGAAATCAACATAAAGAAGAGATTCTTCACAAAGATGCATGTGTTAGTAGGAACTTCTCGAATTTGTAACATTTGCATCATATATTTATTTCCGTGTATGGTAAAGCTACTCATTTCTTTAATGAGAAATCAGGAGTTGGGCTTTGTTCCCACGTGGGAAGAGTGGTCACTTTCTTGCTTTCCGTCCTAAAAACAAATTGTCATTTGCTGCTCCAGTGGTGGGCCTTGGGCAGGCCCAACTGTAGCAAACAACATTGTACGGATTAAGCTCAGCATTATGGTAACTTTTGTTTTTGATGTCGAATGGAGTGGCAGCATTCGTTTCCTTGTCAATTTTGTTCCACTTTTATGTTTGATTTTTATTAGCCTAGTCAACAAAATGGCATGGTTCTCCTCAAGCCACGAGTTCATGCAGTCTAAAAAAAACTGGTGGGTCACCATGTCCCTGATTAGTAAAATACTACTGCCAAAGCTAATTACTAGTTTTTGGTTTTTCGTGGGGAAGAGCGTAGCAAGGTTAGTCATGAATCACGGGATTAGAATGCACCATTAATAGAATATTAAAGATAAAGAAAGGTTTTTCCATGTTGAGTGAGTGAGTGAAAAGCTTGTCTAGTAGAGTGATAAACAGTTTATGACTTTGGCCTGTTTGGTCTCCTAGAAACAGGAAGCAAGCTTGAGGAAAAAGAAACTTGAATTCCTGAAAGC
The DNA here is from genome assembly GCA_028386065.3 of Turnera subulata. NCBI lineage: Eukaryota > Viridiplantae > Streptophyta > Magnoliopsida > Malpighiales > Passifloraceae > Turnera > Turnera subulata. The sequence continues at coordinate 75,334 of JAKUCV010004324.1, forward strand.
TAACCAAAAAAAAGAAAAGGAACCAAACCAAAGAGAAACAAAAAGAGATGACAAATATCAACTCTAGTTGATCAAGTGAAAAAATTTTCATGAGCTCAGTCTTATTTATAGGATTCATGATGGCTCACACTTAGGAATAACAAACAGCATCCACTCAACTCTCTAATAATTAAAGAATAGCCAAATTGCATGCATCAAGAAACCCTTGCTATACTAAATCAAAATATTATTATAACATAGCGCAGATTGGGAAAAGAAGATATATATATATATATACATATATATAAACAGAGGTAAAGAAACAAACCTCAGATTCAAGTTGGCATTTCTCAACCACTGTATTTTCATGAGAAGCCTTGAGTTTGTTGTACTCGTCTTCCAGCTTCTTGGTCTTCCAACGAGCTCTTCTGTTCTGAAACCAGACCGCAACCTGGCGGGGGTCCAGTCCCAGCTCTGAAGCGAGCTTGTCTTTTCTCTCAGACTCTAGCTTGTGTTCATTTCCAAAGTTGAGCTCCAAAAGATTGACCTGCTCGGCACTAAGCTTTCTCTTCTTTGACCCACCATCCCCGTTTTCTCCACCTTTGTTCTTCTTGCGCCTACGTCGCGGCTTAGGTTCACCTGAACAAAATCATGGAAATTATCAAGTCATGCTATAGTTGTTAACTTGAGGAAGATGATGATCAGCATTTAAAAGAGTAGTGGAGACATTTTTTGTGCTTTTGAGCTTGTTTATGCATGAAGCGTCACTATGAAATGAGGTTGTGTTTTAAAAAGAAGAAATACAAAGCACTAACCTTGTTGGGGAACCATTGGCGTGATTAATGCACCTGGGTATAATTGAGAGATGAGTGCCATATGATCTTCAAGCTTGTGACTCATGGTTGGCAGTCTTTTTTTCTTGGTGCTCACTCTTTTGTAATCCTATCAATCTTCAGTTCTTACAAGTCTCTGTGTCGCACAGGAAATGGGGCTTCTTGTTTTTCTTTGAATTTAGTTCGGTGGACAACTAGCAGGCTGAACTTTGCTCTGTTATATAGGCCTAGAGAAGGGCCTCTTTGTCAAATGAACTTTCTATAGCTACGTGGCAAGAAAGACCTAATCTTCATTGTAATATCAGCACTGCCATTTATGATTTATGGATGGATGTGGTAAAAAAAAGGCTAATCCATTTATGATTTATGGATGGATGTGGTTAAAAAAAGGCTAACTTCTTCTCATTTGCTCCATTCCCTTTCTACCCCTCCGGCCTTTACAATTTACTGCTACGAAAATTAAGCTTAATAAGATTAACATGAGCAGAGGAGAAATTAATGGATGTGGGATTTGACCTTGAATAAATTACAATCAAATACCTCATCCCCCTTTCTAGCTACCGCTAGTGGAATCTCATGGAAACAAGATTATGTCCTCAAATTAATTAGAAAGTCCGTTTATTCAATTATCCATTATGGATAAGCTGTCTGGCGAGACTAGGAAACACTGGATAAGAATCTAGGATAGAAGATGGCTTTATGTAATAAGATGTCCGAGTACAACTGTACAAATGAGGACGGTGCTGGATTTGGACATCCAAAAATTCAACAATAATACTTGTGTTCATTGGCTGTTAATTAATCAGGCTAGGGTGGTAGGAGTGGCTTTTAGGCTTTCTCAATTTGGTAAATAATGAAGGAATAAGGGGGTGATTATGGTGTGGACAAAGAGCACACGCAATGTTGTAATTTCATAGTAAATGGTTGGGATCCCAAACTTGAGCAGTGACCACCTCGAAGTCAATAAACAATTCGGAGGAGTTGGCCTCTGGATTTGCACCTGCAACTCACTTTTGTTGTCCAATTGGGTGGTATTCCCTCATTTCCATGTTTTCCTAACTGGCCCAAGCCGCTCACACTTTTGTAGCTTAGCTTGTGGCTTTTACCATGAGTGGCTCGAGATGAGTGAAAAATGATGATGACCAGTGACTGAAAGCACTTTCTGGGCTCCGCGAGCTTGTGAAGTGTTTCGAAACTAAGCAATCATAAACTTAGTAATAATGTATCTTGATTTCAAAAGCTAGATATTTTTAAATAAAAAAGATTGTAATTAAGCAGCATTATATACTTTTCATTCGACTCATTTCAATATTGCAACATCTAAGTTTTAATGATAATTTTTTTTTAGGCAAAAAAGATTGTCAAAATCTAAGTTTCAATGATATAACATAGTAAAATTTTGTCACACGCATTACTTACATATTAGTACATACTTTAGAACATATCTGGGTCTTGAAATTATATTTATTTTTATAATAAGATATTCAGAGTCAAAAACAACTTTGTGATACTATCGGTTGGAACACTCAAAAGCATATGATTAAAATTATAAATATTAAATCCCTAATTACCTACTTTTCGAAAATGCACATGGCCCATAAAGGCACTACCCCCTCCCTTTCTGTTTTTGTGAGATGTGGAATGCAAAAGAATTGATCAGTGTGGTTTTGTTAAATACAGAGGGAACATGATTTGGATTGTACAAAGAGAGACGAGAACTTTCATATTATATATAGGGAATGCTAATTAAAGATGTCGTCACTGTTTACGTCTTGACGGTCTTGTTTGGTCGCTACTGGTTCCCGAGATACTGTTTGATCTTTTCTCGGACGGAAGGAAATATGTTTAATCAAAACAGTTTCCTAGCTGAATATTCTATCCCGGCTAAAGATTCTGTTGCGATACGCAAAATAACTTGAAATCCTGCATCCAACAAGTGAAGATAGTAATTAAGGTCTTAATTTGTAAGTGTAGCAGAATTTTTCTTTTGTTACTGTAGCAGAATTAATGTACTCATGATATACATCCTTAGGTTCTCATTTTGCCTTCTTTGTTTTTCTTTTGTATATTTTCCCTGTTTCCTGCGTGATAAAACAAGTATATGTTGAGTCCCTTTACTTTCCCATCTATTATGTTTTCTTAATATTTTTTCTCCCATAATTGGGTCACTTCCTTGCCCTTTGATGCTAGATGGTGGCAACATCATAATTAAACATGGACAACATAAGGGATGGAAATATGCATAAGTAGCTCTGGCTTCACCAACTCTTTCTGGGAATATGTTTTAAGTGTGGTGGACAAGAAGTAGCATCGTGTCTTGTCCAGTAAAAGTTTCTGCGTTGAACTGAGTCAAGGTATCTGCTACTGAAAGACACACTACTTCAGAAAAAAAAAAGTGAAAAAATTGAAGATGGGAGGATATTTTTCTAGGTGCGATTGCCCAGGTTGGGCAGCTAATTAGCTTTTCGCTTACACTGATATAGCGCGGGTAGGGACCAATTTCAGTTATAGACTTTGAGAGGGGGAGTTATGGTTCAATTCATTCGACAATTGAAGTACAGACACGGCCTGACACACAAAGAAAACAGGGTTGAAAGGTACCAAAAGCACCCTATCGTTTTGGGTGGATGATGATAAGAACAAATGCGTTGTCGATGTATAGTAGACGACAACAGCCTATATATAGCTACTCCCTTTCCGGTGCTTAATGATTCATTGTGGGATTGGAATTGCAAGTGGAGTGTATAGTCCCCGCATTGCTGTTATGTTATGATCCATCAGTTCAATATATATACATATAGCTGGTATTTACTTTTACACATCCTTAATTCCATTATCATTTTTAGTGTTTGTTTCCTTAATATTCGGAAATTCGCTACATATATATAAGGCCTAAACAACCTTTATGGTTAGCTATATTAGTATATATCTCTCGGTTAGCTCGTGTACGTAGGATATCTTCATGGAAACCTTATGCATGGTTGTGAGACTATTTCAATACAGAAGAGTTCAGAAGACAAAAGGAAAAATATAAGCTATGTAATAGTAGTAGTAGGACTTAAAACAAGAATATCAGAGTCAACAACATAAAAATCAGCAATCCCACGAATTTCTAACAATACATGCATACAAATTAATTGCATATATATGGATCATTCATACATACAAATTAATTGAAAATATCGATCATGGAACAAGTAATTCAGTTCATGAAAAAGAATGTGACAAAAGGAGATAGGTATGGTATCATGGTAAAGATTCCCATCTATAGTAAAAACAACTTTTTTTCCACGTTTGCTGCTGCATGGATGAAAAGGGTGCAGGTGGTGGTGAGGGGTCTACTCAACTCAACTCAAGGAGAAGTAAGCCGTGCAAGAAGTGATCAAGAGAGAGCGTGGTTTGGCGGAGCCACGAAGTCAAGAGATAAAAAAAAAAGGTTGCCCGAAAGCGAGGGAGATGCGGACAACATGGCGCACATGGGGCGCAACCAAAGCCTTTTACGCGTGTCACCTCCCCCCAAGAACTGAGGGCCGGGACCACAATCTTTTTATCCACCCACGTCTCGCTTTCCTATAGATGCAGACAGTTTTAAACACAGTCCCTGCCCCTGCCCCTGCCCTCCAATTGGGACTCCTCCCTCCCCTTCACGTTTTGCCCCTGCCCTCACTCCTCCCCTTAGCCGCCATTGTTTAATTCGTCTTTGATTAGGATTGATTAGGATTAGGAGAGTCCTACTGATTTCTAACCACGTCACCTGTAGTATTACCCCTTCATTTCGTCACCAATGACGGTACCCCATAATAACTAGCGGTAAATTAATTAACTTTGTTTTTTAACTTGGTTAAACAACCATGTTTTGTTTTCATTTTCGGGGTGCTTTACTCTTATCAATTCTTTTACAGTCTTCATATAATGGTAACTTGGCGAACATGCTACTACTTGTACTTGGTGCTCAATTTTTTTTAAAAAAAACTCTGCCACTACTCTAGTCATATTCTTTTGCTTTTGGTAGTTAGGTCAGGAGACTGGCAAACCAAAAAGTTTACCTTTATTGTTGTCTGTTGATGCGGATGACATGCACATTGTCATTTAATCCTTCAAAGGAGTACTTGAATTCTTTGTGTACAAAAGAGCATTTGATTGTAGAGTCAGTTTGATGGTGCAGATTGGTTGTCATCGACATAGATTCAGGAGCCAATATTATAGATACAATATGATCACTCACGGTTGAATACTTAACTGCAGGATTTTTATTTTGTTTTTGTGAAGTAAGTAAACAGACCGGCCAACATTAGAAATGCTGATATTTTAGCTAAACATGCCAAAAAAAAGATCAGGTATTTTGGGGGCAGGTTTGTGTTATCAACCCTCTGGTTCTTAAAAATGGTGTAATTATTCTGTGGATTTTAACTGTTGAATAAAAATCAGTTTCTCGTTCTTTATAAAGAGTTGAGAAAGATGTAAGGATGGTTATGACTGGTGAGGTGGGACTGGTTGTTAGTGCGTCAAGGGGAACATTGATTGGGTTTCATACTTTATGATCGCACAAATCCATGCCTTGATTCTTACAACCTAAGCATGGTAACTTTCCAAGAAGCAATCAGGTTCTGCCACATGTGAAACTCATTGTTTAACTTTTTCTCAATTTGCCAAGGAGGAGGCGTTTTCTAGAAGGATGAGTGATTTCTAAATCAAGTTGGTAATTAATATATAAGGGATTAAAGATAAGCCTCCGCCATCTTCCTATACACTATCAATAGGGCTAACTCACATTAAAGTAATCCCAAAGTCAGTAAGAAAGGATAAGGATGAAGGTTACCAAACATCTAAGATAACTATAGAGAGTAGGAGAAGGAGAAAGAATGGAGGTAAAGACTGTATAGGCTTAAGTCAATTGTATCCTACTCTTCAATATTACCACCATTGTTTTAAGGAAAGAGCACAAAAGTAAAGAAGGCTGAAGAAGATGCGCATGGCATTGTATCAGATTCCTTTGTATGCTTTTGAGTTGTTTATGTGTCCCAATAAACTTTGCTTTTGACTAAATAAATCAACTGGAATGCTTAAACAAATGGGTGTCATGTTTATCCCGACACTCGCAACTCTTGTTTCCCATCTTCCAACTTGATTTAGATGCTGAACAGGTAATTATTTTGGGAGTTTTTCTCCTTGTGATCTGGCTAATCAGATCTATTCCTTCAATTAAGGGGTATTTAACAAATCCAACAACATCTAATGCTCTAATCTCATTCCGAACCATCTCCTCTCCAAAATCTTAACAAAGCCTTCGTTTTCATCCCCTTTTGAAAGGGAATATACAGTGGTCCCTTTTCCCTTTGTTCTTATTGGTCTTGGATCTCAGCTTATGCATACATAAAATCCATTAATAATTATTCGCATCATCATTATGACTATACACCCACCTAATATCTGTAATTATATGTCCTTTTAACATGGACCATATCTTCCTTTAACTTTGTTTATATCTGAACAGTTCACATGAACCAACCCAGGACATGATAATTGACTCCCTCCTTTTCAGCGAATAAGTTGGGTACGATGTTACTAGTATCAAAAAAAAAAAAAAAATGGGTACGATGTTACTACTAGATGACTAGATATAATCTTAACATCACGAGATGGAATGCTAAATTGTAGAACGAAAACACCAACTCAGAAATATAGACTACATTTAACACTGCGTAGTAATTCATTTGCATTGTTTAATCCGCATTACACCGGTATTCTCTTCACACAATTTAATTAGGGGATTTTGTGTTCATTAATACTCACTTTTAGGAGATGGGTTTATCTTTTTTTTTTTTGGTTATGAGATGGGTTTATCTTTTTTTTTTTTGGTTATAAGATGGCTTTATCTTTGTGAGATCGGTATGTGTGTGCATGTGATGATTTGAGTTACGAATATTAGCATGAAAAGTTTTTTCATTTGAAGTCAAATTTGTTTGTGTTGTAGATGCTACCCACAGTATCCTTCCATGTTTCCCTCGTCCCACACTAAAACCCCCCAGTGCTTTGCACTCTAAAGTTTCTGTCCATTCCAGAATTAACAAATCAAAGCCGTACGTGGCTTGGGCTCACACGAAATTGTTTGGATAAAAGAAAACAAATCTTGAGTAGCTTTAGATTTCAACAACCCTCGAATTCCGCCTTAATTTGGGCCATTATATGGGTGGGTTATGACTTAATTGTACTATTTTAAATACTTGCTCTCAGTTCAAGGTGCTAAACATTAGCCTACATGTCAAAATTAAACGAGCCTACATGTCAAAATTAAACGAGCCAGCCACAACCAGTGGCCGGCCAATAGCTCTTCCACACGAGCCAATCAAGTAGCACGAGCCAATCAAGTAGCAAGCCATTGCTTAATAAATAGATTTCAGAAAAAATAGGGAAATGTTTCAGCCTAACCCACATCTTACCTATTGGTGAAAGAAAAGAAGACACTTGATAGTCAAATACTTAAAAAGAAATTCGAAAACCCTTACTTTCCTATTGGAAGGCAAACCCTTAGCTTGTCACTTTCAGCAAAGCAAAAAGTCCACATAACGCAATTGTGCACGCACATATAGTAAACATTAAAAACACACACTATAAAAGAAAAAAAAAATCCATAACATAAAGTAGGCCAAGCTATGCCCTACACTTGAAAGCAAGAAATCTCGCTAACAGCTAAGTTTGTAATCTTTTTTAGGGTTTAAATTATGACTAAAGATTCCAAGTCTCATTGCAGTCACATAATCTACACCATATAGTTTATGATGATAATTAACTATCAAAAAATAATTGTACGAAACGTGGATGGAGGACAACTGGGTGTGTGTCGTTCCATGGTCCATTCATTCGTTTCATTTCTCTCCTGTTCCATGGTCTTTTCTGTTCGTTCTGACATATTCCAAGCTGTCCCAATTAACTTCCTTTCCTAATCTCTCCCCTTACTTACACTTAGCTTTAGCACATGGTAATCACTCTCATCCATTTTCTTTGATATTGCCTTTACATTTTTTTTTTTATGTTGATGACTTGCTTATCTATAACACGTGTTGGGCTAATGGAGTGGCCTGTCCCCTGTGGTATGGTCTGTGTAGGTACGGATTCTCGCAACAATAAAGGGGGTTTCCAGAGGGCTCCCCCAGATGCCTTAGATCCAAGCAAAGACATGCTGTGGCTGTGGCCCTTTTTTTTTCCTCCTCTAGTACTGCATTTCGTGGTGGTCCATGCCATTGTGAGGGGGAAAAAAATAGAAAATGGCACTGCAAAGCCTAACAATCGGTTTAATGCACCAGCAATAGCTGAATCTTTGATTGGTTGGCACTCCTCAGGTGTTTCTGGGAGTTAGGTTAATCTTTATATCCTTTCGCGATGATTCAAGAAATGTGGAAAACGACTTGTGTTGTGGGTTTTACCACTAGAGTTTCTTTGTTCCATAAGGATAATCTTTCTATTCCTCACAGAATCACAAATTAAAATCACTCTAGACCCTGTGGCCTGTTCTCGTAGAGGCAAAATATCCCTCCAGCTTCCCCTTTGAAGAATTGCTGTAGTAATTATTCGGAATTATCAAATTTTGCTATTTATAATACCCACCAACTCAATTGCGAAATGAGGGATACTGCAAATTAAGGGGAGCCCCAAACAGCCAAACTTCTAAATTTTATAATTCACGTGATTGTAGAGTTTTAGTTAGATCCGAGATCCTAAACAATTAGTACTGTAAAATTGTGTTCCCATTAAATCTAATGGATAGAAATTAAAGGATCCTAGATTTAGCAAGAGGCCGTCTCCTCCTCGGTTTGCAAGTTGCAGCCAGCCAGCCATCACAGTTCATCAATTTTACATCAAGAAAATAAAATTTTACAATAATTCAAAATCCTTTCTGAAAATCCACAAAGCTAGTTAGATATTTTATGTTTCAACTTTTTGTTTTTTTTTTTGGATAGAGTTTCAACTTTTTGTGAACTTTATATTCTCCTGGAGCGCTCTATAATGGGGTCCCAATCATTCAATTAGATTGTTTTCTTTTCTTGAGTTCCAAAAAGATTGTTTGGTTTTATCGTGCTCATGAAGTGTCAATGTTAGATTAGATACCATTTTTTCTTTTTGGGCTTGGGTTTGACAATATCTGTACATACGCCAACTGATGGCATGTCTCATCTAAAAATAGAGAAGACCCCCCAAGCTGAAACTTTTGGCTCCGTTCTTGAACTCAAAATTCGTTACTGTAATTTGTAACAGAACTTTCTTGATCATTGATCCCTCGTAACAAAAATTAATTGATTAAATGTAGGAAGGATTGGTCTCGGGATAAAGGGCTTACTATTACAGCTGTATATGTGGTCTGAAAATCAAGGATCTTATTTTGTTGAAGGATATTGCAGTCTGAAGTTTGTTTTGTTTTTGGTTGTATGAAGATGAAATTTTTCGTATTGAACCCGGCATGCGTATTTGTATGCCGGACCAGACTGTCCTAAGCAAGCTTCCTTAAATTAGTTTACTACTTGAGTTTTTCTTTTTTAAAAAAAATAAAAAAAGAAAAAGAAGCTGGTTTACTACTGATTGACCACAATTTTTTTTCCAACTGGTTGCTTGTTCCCTGAAACCACAAAGATGTACTTGTTACTTCGGCACTATTCTCATCCCATTTGCCATTTTTAGGATGATACTGTTGCTTACTTTAAAATCCACTTGATTAGTCAGACCTAGTTCCACCCTCCCAAAATTGACGTTGTGGATTGAAATTTGAAAGGAAGATAAGGACCTAATGCTGATGGAAGTGTTTTATTTTCTTTTGCTATAAGGAGGCAAAGGGTTCAACAGGCTATATGTCATCGTGGGAACAACTAACAATCTTTCAGGGACTATTTTGTATATCCATGGGCTATTTTGTTGGTCAACCTTGTGTTATAGTCCTCACGAGCCCAAGTTTAATATATCATGGACCATTTTATTGAATTAACTGTAGTTTCTGTCAAAACATTGGCCCAAACTCCTCTTAACAAGGTTAGGAACATCGAAAAGGGTCCATTGCCGTTCTATACAGACTCTAAGAACCTTTCTTGGGCCGGTTTGTGGGAACACGTAATATATAAAATAAGTTGTCATAATTATATAATATATGTGTGATAATATAATTTTTGACATAAATTTTTTTAACAATATAATATTTTAGGGTATAATATAAAAATATTACAATATTTTAGTGTAAAATTTAATATTAAAAAATTATAAAAGTTATAATTTTCGGATTTTGGAATGTCCCTCGTCATTTTTACTATTTGGTATAACAATTAATATAAAAATTTTCCGACCACAAAAAAGTAGTGTGGATCTCAATAGCAAGCAATGTAGCAAAAAGCCAAAAATTAGTACTACATTTCTTGTATCATGTAATAATGTTTTGGTTATCCAAGCAAGCAATGTGATTCGATGAGGCTTTCTAAATTGTACGAAACGGCAAAACAAACAAAAAAAACCGACATTGGTTTTTCTTTTGAGGTTGTCCACACTACCTCTTTGTCGGGCGGCTTCATATCCAGATGCTTGCCGGCCACTGGCCAATGAACTCGCAGTAACTACTAAACTAGACGGCAGAAATGATGAACCAACAACTTGCTTCTTTCAACTTTTGCAGAAATCTATGTAGTAGTTGCAAAAATAGTTGGTGATTTCTCAATTAATTGTAGCAACAACTGTTTTGGCAACCTTGATAAGCAATCCAATTCCAAACTCTTTTTCGGAGATCTTGCACCACATTTTGAGATTTTTCTTTTTTTCCTGTATGCAATCCTCGGTTGAGTTTACAGAAACAAAAAAAAAAAGTTTATCCCAAATTTAGTCGTAAAGTTTACATATCCAGACTTGTCTATTCTTAACCGAGATTCAAATTGTTTGGAAGTTGAAACTGTAGCGACGAGATGAGAGGAACAAATTACTACTTTTCTATGAAGCGTTCCGGTTACCTTTGGGAATTCAAGGAAATGGTTTCTGTAACAAAGAATAATAATTTTGCTTGCTCTTTTTTTTTTTTTGAGGAAATTTTGCTTGCTCTTTATTTAAGCTCAAAATAATATGACAAAATCACCTCAATTTTCTTTTATTTCTTTACGCAAAGATATTCCACCTGAGTTACGAGAAGTAATTAAAACAAGAGATGGAATAAACCATCTGGATTAGCATTGCTCTAGTTCACAACTCCACCAATTATTTATGCATAGATGACGCACTTTCGGAAAGATGAAAAAATAGGGAAAAGACAACAAATAAACACCAAAGAACGTGCGGGCAAGTACGATGTAACAAAAAAAAAAAGGTAGTACGATGTAACAAAATACTACTAGCGGACAAGAACAAAAAAAATGAAAGAAAGGAAATTACAATAAAGTAAAAAAAAAAAAAAACCAAATACGGAAAATCGCAGGTTGTTTTTCAGTGTCCAAACTCCAACGACTCTCGAAAACAATTATTCTCAGTCCCATTAGCGTGTCATCTTTCAACTCTGTTCCTATCCCACAACTCCCCCAACCAGAGTGAACTCTCTGCTCCTAACCACTTTTCCCCCATCCATCTCGGAAACTGACTTGCGTCAGTCAAATATCCTCAGCGATCGAATTCATCATTCACGGAGGAGAAGCGCCGCCATGGCAGCAGCAGAAATACTCGCCTCCCTCAGGTCTCTCATGTCCGCTCACTCCCCTCCTCTCGACGCCTTAGTCGTCCCATCCGAAGACTACCATCAGGTCCCCCCCCTCTCTCTTTTCTCTCTTCTCCTTATCCTATCCGATTCTGTTGGATAGGAATTCTCTATGATTTCCGTTTGGATCACAATCGCTTCGATTCTCTTACGCGCGTTCTTTTGTTGTTGTTGTTGTTGTTGCAGAGCGAGTATGTATCCGCACGCGACAAGCGCCGTGAATTCGTCTCAGGATTCACCGGAAGCGCCGGTCAGTACTTACTTCGGCTGGCTTCCTTATCCTCTTTTATCCGTACAGATATTCTTTTTTTTTGTTTGATCGATTGTTTTGAATTTTTTGCACGTTAGGTTTGGCGCTTATTACGATGACCGACGCCCGCCTCTGGACCGACGGCCGGTATTTCCTGCAGGCGACTCAGCAGCTCAGCCAAGACTGGACTCTCATGCGCCTCGGCGAGGATCCTCCCGTCGACACGTGGATGGCCGATGTGCGTTTAACACTCCACGCTTCCTTTTTCTTTTTCTTTTTTTTTTTCCTTTATCGTTTAATGAAAATCTATTCACATATTTCACGTTGAAGAAACGGTTTCTGGCTTACTACTGCTACTCTAGCTGTTGTTAGATGGTTGGTTTTAATTGAATTACATTGTGTTTATGTTATGCCGCTCTGGCACAAGTATGTTGCGTTATCTTGACATTTGGTTTTGTTAGAATTTACCTGTAGAAGCGGCTATTGGGGTTGATCCCTGGTGTGTCTCAGTAGACACTGCTCAGAAATGGGAGCGTCTTTTCGCCAATAAAAAGCAGAAGCTGGTCCAAACCGCTACCAATCTGGTTGACGAGGTCTGGAAAAGTCGGCCGCCGCTAGAAATAAATCCTGTCGCTGTCCATCCCCTGGAGTTTACTGGTCGGTCCGTTGCGGATAAGTTGTCAGATTTGAGGAAAACACTCAAAACTAAGAAAGCTCGTGGTATAATTTTTACCACACTTGATGAGGTGTGTGAATATACTTTGCAGCTTCATTTGCCTGCTGTTTGCTTGCCTGATGTTATGTCTTGGTCATGATATGTTTCAGTGTAATTGAATTTGTGCAGGTTGCGTGGTTGTATAATGTCCGTGGAACTGATGTGTCGTACTGCCCTGTTGTTCATGCATTTGCTATAGTCACGTCCGGATCAGCCTTCTTTTATGTGGACAAGAGAAAAGTATCTAAGGAGGTCGGTTTTATCACGAGTCTCGACATTAACATCTTAATCACAATGTTGCGCACATCTCTCATTATTTTCTTATGTAGTTCTTGATACATTTATCAAACAGATTTTCGTCTGCGACCTATACTGTAATTTCCTGGAAAATTTCCTAATCATTTTGTTACATCTTTTCATACTTGGATGGTTTCTATTTATGTATTTATTTAGTCTTGTATCTCTTGTAGTAGATTAGTAGTAAGTGTTATTGAAAGGGAGCTTGAGTGGTTGAATTTTGGTAAATATGATGCCACTTTGTAGGTAAGCTCTTATATGGAGGAGAATGGAATTGAAGTTCGAGATTACACTGCAGTGATTTCGGATGTGGTGCTGCTTGCATCTGATGAGCTTGACTCAACCTCTACAGTGAATCATGGCAAGACTGATTCCACCAGCAATGGTACTGCTGAAGGAGAAAAAATTGACAGTGACCGTATTTGGGTTGACTCCGGTTCATGCTGTTACGCTTTATATTCAAAGTTGAATCCTGAGAAGGTACTCATGCAGCAGTCACCCTTAGCCCTCGCAAAAGCTTTAAAGGTAATATATGCATTTCTTATCCAAATGAAGTTAAGATGCTAAGTTCAAGCTTGTTAAGATATGTATATAAGTTGTTTGAACTCCTGATCATTTCAATATTATAGAATCCGGTTGAGTTGGATGGCTTAAAAAAGGCACATATCCGTGATGGAGCTGCTGTTGTGCAATATCTTGTCTGGTTGGATAAGCAGGTATCCTTTGAGATCATGGTCTCTCAACTTTTTCTTCTCTGAATAACTATGACTTCTATTTCGTCTGGTGTCACCGTTTAATTTCTCTCATGCTTTTAATGCTAAATATTTGCCCGCATATGTACTTTAAGCCTTAAAACCTAACAGTATCTGTTATTTGAATGTGCAGATGCAAGACATCTATGGGGCTTCTGGTTACTTCTTGGAGGGGCAGAGCACAAACAAGCAAAATAATTCGTGAGTTCGTGTTCAACTTTACGACTTTTAGGTTATGATTTGTGTGATATACTACTATTTTTCAGCGCATTAATTGAATTGCCAATATAATGTTTATCACCTGAGGCACAAAGCTAAAGGCATAAACTGTTATTCCTTTGCAAATTTCCTATTACTCATAGTCTTTACATGAAATGGGGATTGTGAATGTCAAGTTTCATACAGATCCTACTAGTTTGGAACATGCTTCCAAAACCCTTGGATCATTATGTCCATTATTTCATTGTTTATGTCGATGTCAACTTGAACATTGAAAAGGATGCTACCGAAGTCTCACAATTGTTTGTGCCTTTCCCCAATGTGCTAAGTAGGTCTAGAATTTTAGCAGAAACAAGTTGATTGGAAGTTAGGAGTGGGAATGATCATATTTCCATGAAAATACTTTTATTTTCCAGTTGAAAATTTCACTGGAATGTGTTTTGCGTGAGATTTAAGTATTATTTAAATTTATTGTGCTACTATTATTTTGGTCTTTGTGCTTTCATAGGTAATACATATCTGAACAATGTAGCTGTCCAAACTTTGCAAATTGCTAGTGCTTCTGTCTTTTCTGTCTTTCTTTTCTTTTTCATGTTATTGGGATTCTCCATGGCAGGGGAAGTGTGAAGCTGACAGAAGTAACTGTAAGTGATAAGCTGGAGGGTTTTCGAGCATCAAAGGAGGTAAGTCTCACCGAGTACCATTTGGGAAGGTTTTCTTTTTGTAAAAAAATTGGTAATATAATCATCGGCAAGACATGAGAATGAGATAATAGCAAATGCAGTATAAAATTTGTTAGTCTTGCTAATCAATATGTAGCTGGGAAACCCAAGGGGTAGGTCTTCCTCAGTTCCGTATCCAAATTTCAGGCAAGAGGATAGGATGTTAAAATATCATAAGTCCCCTAGTCATGGTGTACATGGTTGCCTTTGACCAGACCAAGAGGGTTGGGAATCTTAATCTTAACGACTTGTATGGATCATGAATGAATTACCTTCGAGTTTTTATTATTTAGAATGTGGTCTTTGAACTAATCACACGATTTACATCTGCTTCGTTCTAGATTGGATTTGCTGTAGTCCATTTTTTCTTTGGTTGGTCATGTACAGACAATTTGTGACTTTTCTTTCTAAAATTCACCCTCTTATCTCTCATGATCGACAGGGCCGGAATTTTTTCTTGTGCAATTTAGTGACATGCATGTTTTTGTTTTGTCTTATTTTGTTACGTTGGCCTTTGATTTTAATTGGTATGTGCATTTGATAATATGAGCTCTGTTATTTGTATGAGGTTGAAGCGTTTAGTTGCATTCCTTGTCCACTGTAGACTGTATTATCAGTTGCAAGCAAAGGCTTGTACTTGTCACTGAACTTCGATTTGATTGCATTATCTTGGTACTCTATAAGGTTAGATTTTTTTGACACGATGGTCTTTTGTTTTTCTTGCTCTGCATTGCAGCATTTCAAAGGCCTAAGTTTCCCTACAATTTCTTCAGTTGGTCCAAATGCAGCAATCATCCATTATTCTCCCCAGGCCGACACATGTGCTGAGCTTGATCCAGACAGCATATATTTGTTTGATTCAGGCGCGCAGGTTTGTCAGACATGAGCAGTTGATTTATAGCTATTAGCCAAAGTTACTCCTGCATTATTGGCTTATGACACTTTTGTTATTCATTGATATTGTTGATTATGCGAATGAAGTATCTCGATGGAACCACTGATATAACTCGGACCGTTCATTTTGGGAAACCTTCAGCGCATGAGAAGGCTTGCTATACTTCGGTAGGTAGCTTAAGTTGCTCCTGTTCTCCAACTTACTTGTTTGCAGTTTTGAGTTTGACTCCTTTGATATCATTAACAATTAGTTGGCATTGATATCTTTTTCTTCTTCTCAAAGCAAAATAGGTTATTGCCTTGAATTCATTATATTCCACAGAATTTTCTCCCACCATCTAATTTTCTAGCGCTTAGTATGGCTTCACCCAAAAATCTTGTTTTGATACTTCCGTCAAGTTAACATATGAAAAATTGACTTCATGCAGGTTCTCAAGGGTCATATTGCTTTGGGGAATGCCCGATTCCCTAATGGAACAAATGGTACCTTTTTTCCCTCAATATTTCTAGTATCCGTGTAAACTGGGGATTTTAGTATATCTAGTTTTTTTTCCTTTATTTATCTTTTTTGGCAATAGTGATAGTAGTCTTCCTTTTATTGCATTGTACAGGTCATGCCCTTGATATTCTTGCCCGAATTCCTTTGTGGAAGTATGGTCTTGATTACCGACACGGTACAGGCCATGGAATTGGATCATACCTAAATGTTCATGAAGGTAAATGATGAACTACATGGTACAACAGACTTCTGCTGTCTTTTGTTTGATAAGTTAGTTGATTGACTTTTACAAATGTCTTGAGCAGGGCCCCATTTAATTAGTTTCAGGCCTCAGGCTCGCAATGTGCCAATACAAGCCTCCATGACTGTGACAGATGGTTAGTATGGTACTCTTCATTGCGTTTCAATACTGTTCTGGAAGAATGTTTACACAAACTATATCCCAAGTGCTGGGGCCTGGATACAAGGATTGTTGCTTCAAAGTTTTTGTTTAAGTTTATTTGACCTTTCTCAATTAATCTAGGCCCGCTCATTGATGCTTAGCAGTGTCTTACTGTGGCTTTCTGACCTACACAGATGCTAACGGACTTAAACTAATAATTTGTTGGTTTGTCTTGTTTTATTTTGATCTGTGAACTGAGCTATTTGCTGGGGTATATCAAGCCTACCGGGTAGGATCAGGAAAGAATTAGTCCATGGCTTCTACGACATACCCCTTTGAGATTTGGATGTGTTAATGTCTGAAATATGATTCAATCTTAAATGAGATGCTTAGATTTTCTTTTATTTTCCAAATTTTAAATGTGGTTAAGAAATATCAAGGAACTTATCGTATGAAATATGCACTCCCAGAACCTGGCTACTATGAGGATGGAAACTTTGGTATAAGATTGGAGAACGTGCTCATTGTCAAGGAGGCTGATACAAAATTCAATTTTGGTGACAAGGGCTACTTATCATTTGAGCATATAACATGGGTAAGTACCTGGATATCATTAAGATTCTTGCAGCAACTACAGTATTGTGTGTTTTATTTTGCCTACTCCGGCAGTGGGCACTTGCTCACTACTTTTGCTATGTGTTTCTCTCTCTCTCCCCGCCTTGGAGTTGGATGGGACTAGTAACTGATGATGTGGGTGGACCAATCAAATTGTTCCTGACAATATTTCAGTATTCTCGCACTTTTGTGTCCTCCATTCAAAATGATTTGTCTCCTAAATTTCGAGGTGTTCTGTGTGACTACAAATTTGTGGTATCAAGCCATAGTGAGCCAGCAGCTGGATTTATCGTTTGCTTATCAGTTTCTTCTCTATATCTTTTATATAGCCGGATTTATGTGTGGTGTTGAGGCCCAAATTTGTGCTTGTTTTTTAAGCCAAGAATCCCTATATCCTACGGTTGTATTTGTATGTTTCTTAATGGTTTCAATCGATGTGGTTTCCTATACGAAGCGACAAGGTGACATGTTTAATACAAAATGAAAATTATCAATGAGCTTTTGGGACTAAAACTGTCGAGTATGCTTTCTATTATTCCAGGGAATTGCATTCGTATTATATTGTAAAGTTAAAGCTTATAATGCTTCTGAAGAATTATGATTCATTATGCTTTTTGCACAAATCTAGTATCTCAGTATTGCTTTGGTGTATAGATTGAATTGTTTGTCATGTCTATAGTTTCTTCTCATGCATTATTTTCACTGAGGTGTATTGTATTTGTTGAACTGCAGTGAAACTGCTGTAACTAATGAGGAATATTATTAACATGTTTTGTTAATCCACAGGCCCCGTATCAGAAAAAGTTGATAGACTTGAGCCTATTATCGCCTGAGGAGGTTGATTGGGTGAACACTTATCATTCCAGTTGTAGGGATATTCTGGCTCCGCACTTGGACGAACACGAAAAGGCGTGGCTAAAGAAAGCCACCGAGCCTATTGGCGCGTGAGCTGATACTGAAAAGGTATTAAGGTCCGATGTTACTTTGCTTTCCCTTCTCCCCAAGCTATGCGCAAAAATGGGGAGCAAGTGAGAAGAGAAGTTCTGCTTCGGCTTGTAGTTTTTTCTTGTATAATTGGCAACATTTGCCAGCGATATGATGAATAATCAGCACATAATCCCTGTGTTCTGCTAGCTTATTGACTCCCTTGGAGCACCAGTTGTAATCTAGTTTCACATGAGCAACAATGATTTCTCAACTCATTTTAGCTTTTACAAAGATAATATACAGCTCGACTCCTGCGACAGGATTTCAATAATCGGTTTCCAGTTAGAGGTTCATGGATGTACCAAGTAAGGGACCTGGTACGCCTGCCATTTCGAGGTCATGCTTATTTCATTTAGGGGGGCGCCTCGTGGGGTTGCCGGAAAACAGAATCATCCTCGAGGTCATCCTCATTTTTTTGGCCAGTCTACACTCTTCATGTAGCATTGTGGGGGTGAAGTCAACAGTGTCCTTGAATGAACTTTGGACCCGTATTTTGCGTTATCGTCAACAAAATGTGTCCCCTCACCCACGTGTCTCCTAGACTACACATTCGACAAAAAAAAAAATGCCTCCTGGGTTACAGGCCTAAAGCAAGATATTTATCAATCATGGCGGACTAGTTGGCGTTGCTATTGAGCTAGGTGGGTGAGAGCCAGAATTTTTTTTTGTCTTTATCCTGCTGATTGGTCCAGCAGGGGGGCAAGAGCTTATCATCTTCTCGCCTAAGGTTTTTATATTATAGTTTCCGATCCAGAAAATTCCAATAATGTTCAGACTGACATAGTATTAATTTGACACTATCATCAGAAATTTAATAATCCAATATGCTATTTATAATCATCTACATCATAAATATTTTTTGAAGAAAAATATTCAAATATTTTGAAGACGCCTGACCACCATTAAGAATAGTAGTGGTACAATATGTTCGTCATTTTCAAATCTAGTATTTGCCACGTCACCATGGCATCACAGATGCTTATTGCCCCGCCGACCTATTATCATCAATATCGTGGTCGATTGCAGCTATAGCCAATGACTATCGTTACCCAGAAAACCACTAGCCACCATTATTATCCAATATCAACTTCATCATTGGCCATTCTCTTGTTGGCTGATAAAAGTCAAAATTTTCCCAAAATTTTCCAAATGGAAGGAAATCAAATTAAGGAGAATATTTTGTTAGAGCCAACTGCAAAACAAACTGGACTTTCTTGATTTTGGGCTGGACTTTAAACGAATGAAATGGCTTTCTTTTAAGTTTCAAGAGAGATCTGTTCACGGGCCATGTGGTAATTTAACAAAAAAGTCAGGCCAGCCCATCACGCGGTCGCATGCCACGCCGAGATTATTATTATCTCTCCCTTTCCTCCCCGGATTTCGACAAAAAGCAACACTTCAGTTTCTACTAAAAGTTGAAAATCGAGCAACTAGGTTAGGTCTCACCAGCAAAGTTGCCAATACCACCAAATAACAGCCATGGAGCAAGAGCAGCAGCAGCAGCAGCAGCAGCAACTCCTTAATCTCTTACTAGAAACCACATTCTTCGAGACTTGTGAGAAACACATAGCCAAGTACTGTAATTTCCTCTGCAGAGACTGCAAAGGCCCTGCATTCTGTGAGAGCTGCAAGAATGAGCATGAAGGCCATGGAGTCCTCCAAGTAAGCTCCCTTTTATTCATATTTTAGTCCATTTCCTTAGCTGGGTATCTTCTCTTTTTTATTGGTGATGATCTGTTTGTTATCCCCCCCTCTCTTGGTGGCTTAGATGTACAAGAATTTGAGCCACACTGGAGTTAGAGTTGATGACATTAAAGATTTGGTGGATATCTCCGAAATCCAAACGTATAGGCTCAATAATCACCCCACGATTTACATAAACGAGAGGCCGCAGAGGAAGGGGAAGCCTTTGATTAGACAAGGCAAGCGGAATAGCTGTGAGAAATGTGGACGGAAGATGGAGATTGAGGACCAAAATAAGAGCCGTAGGTTTTGCTCCATTGAATGCAAACTTGTGAGTTACTGTTCTGGTTATGAGGTTTTTTTGGTGGATTCATTTCTAGTGTTACTCGGGTTTGTTGGTTTGTTTGTTTATTGTTTTACCAATTTCGGTTGTGTTTCTCTCTGACTAGTGCCCAGCGAGTGACATCCTACCTAGAGAAGAGCAGCAAGAGATATATTCAAGGAGAAAAAGTGTACCCAGAAGATCTCCTTTCTTTGGCTAGCTCAAGTTCATTGGCAGCATCACTGGATTGAACAGGACTGGGAATAAGCAGTGAGTGAGATTTGTTCCTTCTTTGAGCACATCAGGTTGCAGCTTTATACAACTTGATATTCCCGAGCTGTGGCACTGGTTTTATTCCAGTTATCATTCTAAATGTGATTATCCCTCAAATAGGGAAAGACCAATGAAACTAATGTGTGCACTGAGTTTCGAAGCAAATGTGAAAGCACGTACCTGGCAGGTTTATGTTGTGAACCAGAAGTGCATTTTGCATACTATATCATGGATAGCGTTTACTATGCAGAGATAGCAGGCTTCTCTGAGTTGCTGCAATAGAATTTAATGACAGTTTTATTAGAACTGGATACTCACCAATCAAGCAGCTGCTAGTCCTGTTGTATTCTAACATAAGGTGTCAGCTACTTGATTTCTTTGTTTTTTTCTTCTTTCTGTCATACAAAGCCTACAGTTAAGTCTAGTCAATCTCAGCTTTATTGGTGTTAAGCATGTGGAGACATTGAAATAAAAACTGCCCAATTATTTCTAATCAGCAACATCTTGAAAGTCTTGATGCTGTTGTCATGCTATGATGTTGTAGTCCATGCATATATTTCTGTTCGTTTTATCATTTCAGCAGAAATTGTCATTTCAATGATCTGGTTTCTCTATCAAATGTGACATTTTGGTTTGCCTAGTCCATCTAGGGTCTGTGATACTTTATTAGGATCATTGGCATTTATAAGATATCTGGATCATCGGATTATGTGTTGCAGCTGTAAGTTGTTGTACTTGCACCCAAGGTCTGATGTGAAAATCAGCCGCAGAAACATAGTTTAAAAAATGACTGTGTCTGCTTTGCTTTCCATCTCTGTAACAAAATTGGCTTAATGGGAGTGGGAAGCCTCATTCTCTATCAACTCCCAACTCTTCCCCATATGGAATTACAGTACTTCCTTCTACACATTTCCAAAAGCTCTGAGAAGTTTCTAACTACTGAGGGAAACTTGTTACTGGCCATAATAAGAAAAGAATGATGGTTTACTAAAAATGAAAAGAAGAAAATGGTATCAAATGTTTCCCTTCCATCTTAATGGGACTTTCTTTTTTATTGTAATGGTTGTGATTGGGACTTGAACTTGAGACCTCTAGCTCGCAAAGGTATGGCACTGACACTGAGCCAAATTCTCATTGGTTCTTAGTTTGGCCTTTTTTTTAATCATTACACAGTATCAGGTCGATACCAGGTAGAATTTTCTTGAATTTTGCATATTGTTTTACCATTTAAAGTAATAGGCTTATTCATTTTATAGGTCTCTTTTCTCATAATCATAAACTTTGCTTATGGAAATTCTGATAGCGCATGTTCTATGACTCATCTAGAATGATAGCCAGGCTATTGAATTTATTATGTCGGATGCGATAACGCATCTTTGATCAGATAGAAATGTTGTTTGTTTATTGTTATGTTGTTTCATCTTAGATTGTTGAGGATTTCATTTATGTAAATATATCAGTTTATTTATCTGACTGTAGAAATCACTAGCCCGTACTTGTGGGTGGCATTTACCTTCTGACTTTGGCATTGAAATCGTATTAGTCATCAAATGTATCATTCCTGTTGTTCTAATGTTATATAATCTTCTATTACATTTTGTGCTTGTTCTCTTCTTTTTTTTTTCATTTGCTTCATTTCACCTTTGCAATCCTGCATTTGAAAAGCTACTTGCCACTCATTGATAACGTAGCTGTGTTCCACTTTTCCAGGATATCAAGCCTGACAACTTATTGTCTTGAACGTAGTGGCCACATGAAGCTTTCCGATTTCCTTGGACTGTAGTTGTTTCCCTTTGGCAAGGATGAGTGGACAAACATAGAGGCTGCAGAGGATGGGAATAAGAATTCTAATGTGGCTGCTACACCAAGTTGGACAAAGCACAAACAGCTTATTCTCTGGAAGAGCAGGCAAAAATTGTTGTGTTCTCATTCCTTGTCTGTACAATCTTCATCTGTTAAGGAAGACTCCTGCATTTCATGGTATCAAGGGGGTATTTACATGAACTGCAGGTACGGAGTTAATTTCAAAGTTGTTGATTTGGGGTAGCGATTTATGTTGTTTGTACATTGTACGGGGTGGGGTTTTGTTGTAAATGCAATGTACCAAGAAGTTTTATACCAGTGCTGCTGCATACCTTTGAACTAGTTCTGGCATTTGTTATTCCAATGGCATGAAATAGTGCATCTACAATGCTTAACAAGAAAAGGCTAGATTGTACATGTGCATAAAAAATTACTAAAAATGCCCTCTTCACATCGCCATATCTTCGTCTCCCCAAATTAACTTGTCCCCTTAGCGTTAAAAAAAAAAAAAAACTTGTCCCGACTTACCAAAATTTGTCAATAAAGCATCTATGTCCAGAACATCTATCAGCAAACATCTTATGCTTTGTAATCAAGATTGCATTGTAGTACATGAATTTTGGAGAATGAAGTGTTCAGCGGACGAATATAAAGACACTGCTGAATTCTGAATGGTAATGCTCTTTATTTGTTTCGACAATGATTACAATCTCATAGGCCAGCATGGTAATCCTGGACAAACCAAGCTGTACAGAAGACTAATGAAAACTGAACAACTCAACTAGACCTTGTTTATTACAAGATCATACCCATGTCACTTCAATAGACAACATATGCTGCAGGTCTGCAGAGTAGCACATCAAGGGTGTGATTTAAGGCTCAGGCGCTCCCAGCTCAACTCGCACTCTTTGGCCACTTGAGACAACGCCTTTCGAGAGGAACCTCCCTCGCTTAAAGCCTTCTCAGCTCTGCATTTAAGTTCTGCAACTTGCTTCCTTATATTAGCTCCCTCTTCTTCTACCATAACTTTTCTGATCATCTCCGCGATCTCCTCTCTCCGAACTACAGCCTTTGACGGCGAAAATCTTGGACGAATAGCCACGCCAAGCTCCTCCACAAGCAACGTAGCATTCAATCTCTGCTCTGCATACATTGGCCATGCAATCATAGGCACTCCATTGGTGATACTCTCCAGGGTAGAATTCCACCCGCAGTGGGATAGAAATCCTCCAGTTGATGGATGGCTCAAGATGCCAGTTTGCGGAGCCCAATCTCGCACCATCAGGCCCAGGTTGTGAGTCCGGGTCAAGAATCCTTGAGGTAGGTAACTCAATGGATCATCATCACGGCCATTCCCGGAGGTGAAAAAGGACCCATCCCCAGATTTGGCTGTAGGCTTGCGTACCACCCAAACAAACCTTTGCTGGCTCAATTCCAAACCCCAAGCCACCTCAACCATTTGCTCAACCGACAGTGTGCCCCCACTCCCAAAGGACACATAGATGACTGATGTCCTAGGTTGACTGTCCAGCCAATGGAACAGAAGGCTCTCCGAACTAGGCTGCTCGGTTGTCCTGAGCAATGGTCCGATCGGATAAACCGGAACCTTAACAACCCTACCCAAGAGCTTCTCATCTCTCAAAGCTGCCAGCGTTGTGGGCTGCAAATCTTCCCATGTATTCAGCAAAATCCCATCACTCCTTGTGTACTCAACCCCCATGCGTACATACTCCACGTACTGCTGATTGGTGCGGTCCAACATGGGGTCAACCACATCTTCTGGTCTAACCGATGTACAACCAGGAATAGCCAATGGTTCTTTTTGGTTCACATACTCTCCTTCCACTACCTTGTCTAGTATTGGCGAGTAAACAGAAAGCGCCAAGAACCATGCATTAGAAGGTACGTACACAAACTTTGGTACACCAAACTCATCGGCAACCGCCATAGATTCAGAGCCAAATAAGTCAACTATCAGTGCAGCAGGAGGATGCTCCAAAGCGGAAATAGCAGACCTAAGGGCTGGCTTTATTTCTCTCATCATCACAGCGAGCTGGGTGACAACCGCAGCACCCGGGCTGACGACGCCCGACATGTCAACCGCCGGGAGCTCGACGACTTGGCAGAGGTTCTGGCTCGTGGCTGCCTGGAGAACGTCGGACTCTGCTCCTCCTCCTGATGAATGGGATGCAACTACGAATATGGTCACCTTGAAGTTGTGGAGGGTGACCAGTCGTTTGCCTAGCACCAAAACAGGGATCAGATGTCCCATTCCAGGGCTGGCTAATAACACTACGTGGGGTGGTTTTGAGTCCAAGCCAGCCATGGCAAGAAGATATGGCAGACACAGGAGATTTGGGAGGATTAGAGGTCTCTGAAGACGATGGAAGGTTCTAGTATTGTAGTCTGTATTAGGAACCTAGCAACTCCATGATTTAAATGTACAAGGAGGACAACGAAACGTCAAGTGGCTAGCAATGTTTGTTTGGTAGTTCAAGATAACATCGGAGTTATATTAGTATAAAATGCCAAATAGTGTCGATGTGATTGCAATGTTATTCAAGACAACATCTGGGTGATTATAAGTTGCAGATGGCATAAATTTTGCCAGATTAGTGTCGCGATGTACTTTGCAAGGTTGTTGTTTTTGCGGTTCGATATAATTGATTAATTAGGAAGTTGTTTGGCTTTGGAGTGTTCTCTAGGTGGGGAATTAATTCTAAATCGTTTTATCAACTAATCATGGACTACGTACTAGTTAATTTCCTGATGTTCTTTTGTTTATCAAAAGATTGTAATTGTAAGTGGATAGTGACAAACAACTTTCTAATAACATCTGGGTTATTAGTTGCAGACGGCATAAAATGCCAAATAGAGAGTGTCGCGCTGCACTTGCAAGGTTGTTTTGGTGGTTCGATATAAATTGATTGATTTGTAAGTTTTTGTTTTTTTATGAAAGATTATTTAGCAAGTTGTTTGACTCTGTGGGTGTTCTATAGGTGGGGGATTCTGAATCGTTTTATTGACTAATCACGGATCGTAAACATGCGCACTAGCCAATATCAATCGCTTTCCTGACGTTCAACGTTTTTGTCTAGAGCTCCATCACAAAGGCTACGTCCTCACAGTGCTACAGTAGATATTCCCTCTCCCGTGCTACAGTAGATATACAGAAATAAAAAGAACCATTTCCCGGTTAGATCCCGGCCTACTCCGGCGAGGCCATGCTCGGCTTGAGGAGCTAGGCCTCTCCCTGCGTGCAGTCTCGGAACCGGACTCCTCCTCCCAGCCCAGCCATAGACGGCCCTGCAGCAGCAGTGCGAGCTTGAAGACGGCTGCTCCCCCACGCGCCGCGCCTCTGGTGCGCGTGCCGCCGCATGCCCCCAGCTCTCCGGTCGCCGCGGCCATGAGCGTGCCACCGGAGGGCACGGATCCCGACGGCGACATCTCCGGCTTCGACCGCCATCACCCCTCCAGCAGCAGCCCCGTGCAGCGAAGGAGATCCCGGTCACGGGACAGGGCGACCGGCATCCCAATGCCCCCTGACCGGATCCGGTCGTCTTCCTCACCTCCAGCCAGCCCCGACGTGACCCGCCCACACTCTGCCACCCTCGACGCCAATGTTGTCACCGACGTGCACCTACTTCCAGCCGGGTCACACGAAACACCGGTGTCCTCGGGAGCGGCTCTGCCGGTCAGCTCGGGAACTACACCGCCGGCGGTCTTGGGTATTGCGCCAACAGCTGAAGACATGGTGACCGGTCCAACCGAGCCGGTACAACCGCCTCCATCAACCCCTGTTGACTCTGGTCCAACCAGGTCGGTCCATCCAGGGTCAGACCAGATCATGGAGGATATGCGACCTAGTTATCGGGACACCCTGTTCAGCGGCTCCAACCCCCTATATCAATCCGATCCCTGGGAGCTTGAAGGAGAAGCTGAGTATGAAGAAGGTGATTTGATGGTGACCGACCACGAAGGTGTGGAAAACTTAGTGCTATCTGATCCATTTAAAGCCAGACTGGACAAGCAATGGGAGAACGCGGTGGTAGTCAAATTATATGGTCGATATATTGGCTTTACAGCTCTGCGGTCCAAATTGTTTGAACTGTGGAAACCAACCGGTTCAATCAAGATTATAGACCTCGAGAATAATTTTTACTTGATAAGGTTCTGGGAGCCTCACGACTATTTGCATGCTCTGACTGACGGACCTTGGTTCATTTACAGAAGCGTCCTCAGCGTGCAACCTTGGTCCCCCAACTTCCGAGCGTCTTCCGGCAGGATCGACTCCATTGTCACCTGGATTCAGTTCCCCGACTTTCCGACCAACCGATACCATTCCCGAATTATGAGGCAGCTTGGCAACATGGTGGGCCGAACAGTCAAGCTCGATGGTAATTCCTCTAACCCTACTAGAGCTAAATTTGCACGAGTAGCTGTTTGCCTTGATTTAACGAAGCCTCTCAAGGGGACTGTATACCTTGATGGGGAACCGTTAAAGGTTGGTTATGAAGGATTGCCAGATATCTGTTATATTTGTGGAAAACTTGATCACAACATCATAACCTGCCCTGTAGCTCCACACGTTCAAGGAGACAAGTCTGTGCCCACCTCAGCACCTATGATGTCTACTGTAGAGCCAGTCCTTTCAACATTTGAAGGGCGGGGGGAATGGATGAATGTCCCTCGTAGGTCTAGGCGTCCTCCTCCGAGCCAAACTACTAGACCCCTGGTGCCCCCAACACCCTCCCACCCTAGCATCCCATCCAATAGGTTCCAAGCCCTAAGTCGGCCTCAACCTGCAGCCTCAGAAGCCGTCAATACCGCAACCCCGACACTACCCAGCCCCCCGATACCGACCACACCAAAGGTCCCCCTAGAAATACCAATGATACCTCCCCCTCCTCCACCAACAACATACACGGATACAACCCCTTCCTCGTCTGAACCTCCCCCGGCTCTACCTACACTTCAAGATTTCCTAGGGGAAGGGACAATCAAACGACCCAGGAACAAGCCTTCTGCCCGCATCCCAAAGCAATCCACCAAAAAAGCTCAACCCCTGAAAATCTCGAAGCTTATAGCCAAGGAAACCCCAAAGAGACAATCCCTTCAAGATGTTTCTAATTCAAGCACCTACCCGTCTACATCCGCAGATGTCCCAAATCCCAGTAGACCTGTTACCCCCTCAGTTCTCTCCCCTGCCATTTACCCCGCCATCTCTAGTAACTTCAATCATCCAGCCCCCGCCCGACCCCGCAGAAACCAAAACCACACAGCAGTCGTCCTTACAGAAGACTGCCATCGCATGGTCTTCTCCCCTGATGCATCCAGCTCCGGTATGAACATGATTCGGCCGCCGGATTCTTCTCAGCCTCGCTGATCAGTCATGGCCTTGTCTTCGTACCTTCGGTTTTTGCCACGTTTTTTCCAGCAATCCATGTTGTTTTATTTCTGTCCATTTGTCTGGGAATCGGATCCCTCCTCATGTATTGATGTACTATGATTGACATGCCTCTTGTATAAGATAGAAGTCGACCTGAGCTACCGACTTCTAATCATGTACTAAGCTCACGTATATTTCTTAATATACTTCCCGGTTTCGACCAAAAAAAAAAAACATTTTTGTCTAGAGATTGCAGTGAAATAGTGTGATAAACTGATAAACCTTTTCTTTTTTTTTCTGTTTAATTTAACTTCTCTTAGGATAAGTTTTCTAGGAAGGAAGCACATAAATTTGGCATCTTTTCTAGCTTCGAGAGGAAGATTACTTTTTTTTGGTCGAAAGAATTTTAATTTTATTTTTGCTGCGGTAAGTGCGTGATGAAAATTTTATTAATTACTAAGATTAGCAGCGGTTATTATTATTTTCTTTTACTCCATCTCATATAAATATTTGTCGATTTTGGTCAGGTTATCCCAATTTCAAATTAAGTAAAAATTGGGTTTTTTTTCTTGTTTGACTGGGTCTGGGACAGGTGATATATATGGGTGATGATGAATGGGTTTTGATGCGGGCACTAATGGTTCCATGACACGTGCCCCTTCCTGCCCATTAAAAAAATCAAGCCCAATCCGGGTACGACAACCCACAATACAAACAATCGCCAAGCCACGCAGAAAATGAGTCCTAAAATAAGAATGAAAGCAACAGCATGGGTCTATTCCGCCCTACCCAAATTACTACCCTCTGTACCACTCAAGTTAGGAATTTTTTTTTTGTCTCCCACTAGCGTTTTATAAGTTCTAGAAAATTTTAATAATTTTTTATTTAATTCAAGATAACACCTTTAATGATATCTTTCAAATTTATCCCCATTTATTTTTCTCTTTCATCTATTATAAAGATAAATTAAATAATTTAAACAAATTTTATCCAAATTAAATCAAAACTAATTGTTTTCTTAATTATTATGCCAAATTCTGTATCCGTGGGAGGAGGGAGTATGGTTTTATAGTAATGGCCCCTACTTTCCTTTACGAAAACAAAAACAGCATGAGTCTACTCTAAACATGAAGAGCAAAGCAGCAGCCAACCCGCATACCATCACCTAAGCATTCTTAGGTCAATTCCTTTTCTTCTGAAACCATGGGGTATTTTAGACCTTAGTCCCTGTTACACACACAGCAAATACAATTCAAACCCTCATTACTTTATCTTTCTCTGGCAAAAACTGCCCTACACAAGCATCACCTTTAACCCCAAATACAGAGCACGTACAGGTTGAACCAGCTTCGGACCTCAACATAAGAGTTGTAGCCCCACGTCTCATCTTTCCAGAGTCTCAAAGAACACCCCAATCCGAGAACTATAGCCCAAATATGCCTTGCTGGACAGTTGTAGAACAGTCCAATTACAGAGAGTTAACTCGTCCAGTTCTGCTCCAAATCCCACAAACCCAGTGCCATATGAAAGCTATAGATGTTAGTTAACATTTGGCTTTGGTTTCACTCACCGTTGGTTTGGCCAGAATCTACATTTTAATGGCCAGGGATCAGTCGCTTAGATCATCCACCAAGTAGCTCCAATGTGGAATAAGTTGAAAAGGTTGTCTCTTCTAGCTAGCCTTATCGATATATAATGGAGATGCCAATTATCAACCAACAAGATATGTTGTAATTTGTGATATGCCACTGCTGCATTTCAGTCTATCAAAGAGCGAGGTGCAATCCATGATAGACAGCAATGTTTCTCAAATTTTACAAATAGGCATTCCCTGTACATGTTGATTTCTTATATGCCAAAGTCACCAGACTTACATAATACTAGTGTGTTTCTTTTTAATACTAATCGTGAATTTTATTAATAATCAAAATATAGTACACGGATCGGTCAAGGAGAACATTGACCTGGGAAAATAAAAAATTTAAACTCGCGAATTGCTCTTTGAACAAAAATATTATTATTGATATGTAATCAATTTTTTAAATTAAAAATTAGATTTAGATTAGCAAAGTGATATATATATATATATATAATAATCATAGTAATAGTATTTTAAATTCAGCTCTATTATTAGTTTTTCTTTTGTAGTTATTATACAGAGTACCATTAATACAAAAATATATAGTTACAAAACAAACTTGATCGGAAAATAGATTTAATATTTACCACAGTGGCAAAGCTAAAACTATCAACAAGAAACGAATAAGAACAAAAAAAAAAATACAATATCATTCCTATCTTAGCATTAAATTAGAAATATATATAAAGTTATTCTATGAAACGTGAACAAGAAAATAATTGAGCGATCCATCAACCGGAGTATTTCTGTGACTCTGTCCCACTGCGGGTGGAATTCTACCTTGTGGAGACTATCACCACTGGAGTGCCTATGATTGCATGGCCAATGTACGCTGACGAGAGAACGAATGCTACGTTGCTTGTGGAGGAGCTTGGCATGGCCGTTCGCCCAAAGGTTTTGCCAACAAAAGCTGTAGTCCTGAGAAAAGAGATCGCGGAGATGATCAGAAAAATAATGGTTGATGAAGAGGGAACTAATATAAGGAAGCAAGCTGCAGAACTTAAATGCAAAAGAGCTGTAAAGGCTTTAATTAAAGCATTAAAAGAAAAGACATTAGGTGGATAGGTTTTTTTTTTGCAGAGGATGCTTGAATGCTTGCATCAGTGGCCCTTCTATAGCCAACTTTGGGCATGGTAATGTTGTGTGAACACCATGCATGT
Source organism: Turnera subulata (assembly GCA_028386065.3). Lineage (NCBI taxonomy): Eukaryota > Viridiplantae > Streptophyta > Magnoliopsida > Malpighiales > Passifloraceae > Turnera > Turnera subulata. The sequence goes on from JAKUCV010004324.1 coordinate 105,455, forward strand.
GCAATCACACCTACTAGCCATGTTTGTCCAAGCGTAACCACACCTAGAAATAGAGCTATATTTATCTATTCTAGTGTGCTCTAAACTATTTATGAGCCATGCTTCATGAAAATCTAATTTTGCTGCCATGCCATAAAAGCCAAGGCCCAAGGGTGGCAACAGTTCACTTTTCATCTCAATTCAAACCACAATCGGATATGGTTGAATAGTGGAGTCTTGATGGACTTTCATAAAAAGAAAATCTGTTAGAAGTCCAACTGAGGCCCACGAACAAATCTTACCATTTTATTGATCTGGAACAGAGTAATCCATCTCTCAAGGCCCATACCCTTCATAAATCTGTCATGACAAAACTATTCGCTTGCCCAGCCCAGCTTCCTATAAATTGAAGTTCCTTCCACTTTGATTATTATTTTTTTTTTTTGAGAACACTTTGATTATTACCAGAGTTGAAAAAACAAAGATTAACCCCAAACCTTGATCAATCCTTGTCCTTCCGGAATCCGGACCAGTTCTAGGTTGATTAGACGTTGTTGATTCCTGTGTTGAGAACAATCATCAACTACTATATCAGTACCTCTTATTTTTTGTTCGAGGTAGACAAAAAAATATTATAACTATTCTGTTCTCAATCATGTCAACTCATACGAAATCAGAAGATGCCGATCAAATACGAATGAAACACAAAAAAGTAGTGATGGACTAAAAAATGAGGAGATAGCCTGTAGCCATCAAGTTGAATTTATCAGGGGTAGGTTAACACTGATAATTGAGAAACTGAGCTAATTTTTTTATAAAAAAAGGTTTAGTACATTACGACATCTGGAATGACATTATGTCACATGTAATAAAACATGTCACATGGGGGAAGTGGCCCTCTGGATGTTTGTTCTAAGATGCTCCTTTGACCAACAAAGGGGCCACGACACGACACGACACCCAAATAGTAGAAAGTCAGTATAAGCTACTGAAGTAGCCCTACAAAAGTATAGACATATATATGTAATTGATATTCTTTCTCTTCTATTTGCTTAATACATACCAAGATTTAGTCATTTAGAGTATCAAGCATTATCATGCAGAACCAAAGTAGCTTTCCTTCCACCGTCGATTCACAGACTCACAGTATATGGGTTTTCTCTCTTCTATGGCCTACCTTATTCTGAATGTTCTTTGGACTTTGGAGCATTAATCCTGAATGTTCCTTGCATATCTTAAAATATCCTTTTTATACGATAGCCAATAATGGAATGGAGGGTTCAATTTTTACAGGCTAGGTTGACAAGCCGGGTGCCCGCGTGCTACGTAACTTTTTATTAGAAATGTGGACCTGATAATGAACTACCTGTAGCTCGTACAAGTTAACCAACCTAACAGATCTGTAGACCAAAATACTATAAAAAAAAAACTGTCGAAAAGGTTTTTCTTTTTTTCTTTTTTGAACGAGCAAAATTGGATGGCATCGTTGATCTATTTTGGAGAGGGGTGGGCCAGATCTCCCACGCGGGAAGTATAATGGAAAGGAGGGACCACTTTGACAATTTACCAATTGGCTGTTCAATTATTTGAAATGAAATGCGGATAGCCCAAATAACGATTATGCTAATGATAACTATTTAACCAATACCCATAAAGATTAAAGGGCATCATCCAATTTTTACCAACAAGATGTCTACTAGTATCAAAAGCTGTAATCCTTTTGAGGTCCTACAGTGGACATATAAACTGCTTGAACAGAATCTCCATGTTTTCTGATGTAGAGCTACCAATGAATCTCCAGTGAGTGATAATTTGGATAGAATAAACACTAAAAAGAAATGAACCACATAATCTACCCAGAAGAAATGCAAGGCAAAATGTAACCTTTAGATCTTCCCCGGATTCTTTTTTTTTTTTTGTTTTCCCATAAGAAAATGTGGGAACTTTCCATTCTCCCCTATGAGGCCTGCTGGGCAATTTGCTAATCTGAAATTGAATCAGAATGATTCAGTTCTCCTGCAATGGCCTCAAGAAAGAAAGCTGTACATCTAAAACACATACATAGGAATGCATCAAAATACAAAACCTCCTTGTCCCCTAGCAGCCACAGAACGGCAGTAATGCCATCTCCCGGAGAACAAACCAAATTAAGAACATGATTTGAGAGAGAATTAATGCACAGTGGGCTGCAGCAAATTTCTTCCTTTCTGTCACATAAAAATCCAAGCAAGACCGGCCATATCCAGTGTACTAGAGTCTTAATTAATTAACCCCGTGGCTTTGCACTACCAAGTGTGAGCTCCAGATCTTCAACCCCAATCTCATGAATCCTCTCCCCCTCCCACGGCTTCACCCTAGCATTCTCAAACTCGAACTCTGACCCCCTCCCTTTGATCCCTCCTCCACAACCGTTGATTCCATGAGGAAGAACAGAACTTTGTTGGTGATGAGTGGTGGGTTTCACGAGATTAAACGTAGGGGAAGGAGGTGCCACAACCTGAGGGGCCACAACTGTCTGGAAACTAACCCACCGGCCAGAGTCCACAGTGGAGGCATCAGACTCGTCGCATTCCGGTATGGTGGCCGGGGGACCGCCGCGGCGCCTGGTGGGGCTGGAAGGGGCGGAGGCGGCGAAGATGGGGTGCCGGAAGGAGTTCATCAAGGTGGCATTGGAAATGGAAGATTCCCAGTCCACCTTCCGCTTTGTGCCGCTTCTGGAAGTTGGGGAAGAGAGTGGAGGGGTGACCGGAGCGCTGTTGGATATTCTAAGGGGAGGGAGGTTTGCTGGGATTGCGGCTATGTTGCGGAGGAAAGGGAGGAGGTAGGTGGAGGGGTTGCCGTCGTATCTGGAAGGGCTGGGAAATGAGGAGGAGGATGGGCTGGCGTGGTAGGAAGGCACTGGACTTGGAAAATTCGAAGATTGCGGGCTTGGTTGAATCGAAGAACATGCACTCATGTTTGGAGTCCCTCCCATTTCAGATGGAGGCGGCTTGCATCCCTGTTATGAGAATTATTAATCCAGGACTAATGAATAAGATTATGAATCAAATGAACAAGAAGAACGTATATACAAATCAATCCACATGAAGAAGAAATCAGCTCAAAAGGCTAAAAGGGAAAGCGAGAAAGAAAATGGGAACAAAAACATAGGACATTTCTACCAACAAAACAAAACCATAGAACATAATACTTCAAACAAGAAAAAAACCAACAAAAAAGTACTCTTCCAAAGTCATAGCTTTACAAAACGCCATAAATCAAAATGACAGCTAAGGATGAAGAAACCACAAAGCAAGGGAAACCATTTGGAGAAGCAAAATAAGATAAACAACACAATGGATCGAAGCTTCAAGGCAACAAAAACAGAAGCCCAGTGACATAAAAGACGACCCCGTAAAACTCGAGAGAAAGACAACAAGAAAAAGACCCAGGATCAAACAACAACCAGATTAAAACAAAAAAAAAACAGAAACCACATGCAAGTACAGTAGATCTAAGGAAAAGGAAGGTTCATGCAATGGAACCTTGCGATAAGTAGTGCCATCCTCCTCCACGATCCAACCAGCCTCTTGACACAGAGCCTTTAGGACCTCGTTATTATCGCAGTGTTTCGGTAGTTTATAGTTTCCCTGAGCTCTAAGGCCTTGGTATATCTTGGTAGCTATGGCCCTTCTCCTCCTCTCCCTCCGTTTGTTGTTCTCTCTTTCCTTGGTCGTCGGCAACCTCCCCGAGGATCCACCGGCAGTCATTTTCCCGGCAACCCTCTTCCCCGGAACTTCCCGACTACCGTCGTGTTTCGCTTTTCCTATCTTCCTCTTCTCATGTTTTCCTTGCTTATGCCTAGTTTTGTTTGTGTGTGTTTGGTTTCTTTCTTTCTTTCTCTATGTCACGAGGTCAGTGCTTCGCTGCTGCTTTTTCTTTATTGAAGTTTTCTTTGTAAGAGGAAAACGCTGCTGCTGTTTCCTTAGATTCTTCTCTTTCTTTTTCTTTTTCTCTCCCTCTCTCTCTCTCCTTCCCCTCCCTGTGTATCTAATCTGCCACTTTTTTACACTTGCATGGACCAGAGAGGGGTTTAATACTTCATAAGAAAAAAGAAAAGTAGGGTTATTGGCTAGGTTTGGTCATAAAAAGGGTAGTTAAGAAATTTTACCCTCTTTTTTTGCACGAAAAAAGATGGTTAATTATGGTCTGCAAATCACTCCTTATCTGTGCCTCTCTCCTACCCACTTTTTAAGTGTGTGAAATCAAGGACCCTTTTTTTTTTCTTTTTTTACAAAAAAAAAACTAAGGACCCTTTTTTTGCTTGCAGCCAAACATGCATGAGTGAGTCATGGCTTTTGGGTAGGACAGGAACTGAAATAAATGGGCTGATTAAGTGCTTGATGTCCTGATTAGAGATAATTTAACTAAGATATGGCCTAATCAAGGTTAATTATGTTCTACTGGGAGAATAATTTAAACGATATGCTACGGCCGTTAGTGCAGGACGAAAGAGATACTGTCTGATCGATTATTTTGTACGTTTTTGCTTGTAAGGAAGAGAAAATTAAAAGCAGGTAAAGTTGGTGAATCTATGACCTCACTGATGCTTCTTCCATGTAAATGTCAGTCCTGCTGCAGTGAAAGTTGCCATTTGGGATTTGCATGATTGATCCTCGTTTACTTTCTGGGATGGTTTTGACCAGAGTTGTAACTCACAGATTTTGAAGAGAAATTTATTAGATGAGATTTCACTGTTTCACCCCCTGAAATTGAACTCTTAAAAAAATTGAAGAATACTACGAGTGGTTTGGAATTAATGATGTGATATGAGCGATTTATATGTTGAATTAGGCCAATACTTTTTTTCTTCTTTTTTTTCAATGACGATGGATTATTTCTTTTTTCAAAGGGAAAATTTTAAAAAAATTGAATTCTAAAAATTAAAACATGCACACAAGTGCACGGAGATAGAATCAATCTACATGAAGATTAAGAAGAGTATGACCATGATATACCTTTTCCCGATAGTGATAGTCCTAAAATGCTTACCAATTTCGTAATTGACATACTATTCTGTCCTTATATGTTACATTATTTTCACATTTGAATTATGTGATTTTTCATGCTACTATGCACTATATAGTAAGGCCAATCATAGGAAGAGAAATAAACTTGTCATTTCCATGATATAGTTGAGTACACTGGATAATTTAGCTTCTTAATATAAATTTGTGAAAATCCAGCCCTCCGTTAGGCTGCAGATTCCTGATCGAATTAAAAGGTTTCTCCTGGCAAGAGATAAAACTAACAAGTCAATGTTACTACTACTTCCAGCAAACATAACAGTGTCAATGTTACTACTAGCACCTAGTGTAGCAGTACCCCGTTATTGGGAAAAGAGAGAGTATCACTTTCAATAGGTCCATGAAGCCCAACTTGACAAATCTATGAGTAGATCAGGCATGAAAACAAGGGTAAGGGTATAGGATGGTCCTAGTAGATGTAATTGATATGCACAGCTACATTACTGTGTTAATTAGTTTTGATGGGTTCCCAAATTTAGTGTTTTCTTTGACGTCCAATAATAGTGCACCGCTGGGAGCTAGACGACCCTACCATTAGTCATATAGTATGATCACTAATCTCACTACACCCAGAAGAAATGATGTCTCATCTTCATATGATGATGATGATGAATTGACAGTGAATTATGGATCAAATGTGTGTGACAGGAGAAGGAGGGGGTCAGGTATGGTTCATGAAAATTGATGCCCAACTCTATTATAAAGAAGAAAAAAAATTGATGCCTGAAACACCATCTTTTTAAGAGATGCCTTCTCTACTGTATAAGGGGTAGGTGGGCCTGATATGATGTTCGGTTCAAACGGTACAGATGTGGACACACAACAAGCTCAGGGCATAAAAGAAGGGGTAGGTTTCTTAAAAATTTTAAAAAAAGGAAGGAAGGAAAAAGGAAAACAATTATATACTATTACGATTTAAATAATTTTAATTTTATACAGGAATATTATTATTGCAAATCAGATCTTGGGCTACTTGATTCCGATTAATTTGAGTGCTTGTATATGGAAAAGAAAATTATTGGGAGACTCGTCCATTACAAATTTACAACAAGCCAGGTGGTGCACAACATGCTTGGGATTCAGATTAGTGAGGTCAAGACTCTAGATATAGGATGAAAAGAAGAGATTTATTAAGAATTAATCACATATCAAAGCATAATTTAATATAATTATTGTATAAATTTTTGTCATTAAGATTAAATAAAGTGTGATCCCACTTGGCATGGACCCTATTGGTAGCCAGCCACTCTCTGTTTCTCTAGTTTAATTATTTAATGGATAATCGTGCAAGGCACTTTCACGGTGGCTTTTTGCAGTTGTGGGGGGACTCAGTCGGCTCTACTACAGTATACACGTGCGACACAGAAATCTAAGACAACACCGTCCTCCCCCCAAGTGAATTGACTCGTCTTCTCCCGGGCCCACCCAATCCTTGACGTGTCGTCCATCCCACACTGCACGTGAAATGGATATGGCTCCTCTCCCCCACCCCCTTTGCTTTCATCCCTCCCCTTCACTAGCCAATCACTGTAATTCGTGACACCACGAGAGGCCAACGAAAAAGAAAAATTACAAACTCTATTGATGGTAGCAGAATTTGTCCCACTTCGTGCATTTCCTTTGTAATTTGGTCCAACAGGAACATTATGGAAAAAAAAACACACCTACTTTTTTCGTAATAATACTTGAACATCCCACATGGGTTTGTGGAAAATAAAAAGAACATGTTGAAATGAGTATTTTATGACACGGAAACAAGTAGTGTGTTGGATTTGCATCTGATCAATAATGATCATTCAATTATTTTTGCTTGCACGATAAAACTTTGCGTCCCCACACTGCTCTCTCCTTCTCTCCAATTTGGCTCACAAAATTGCATAGGTACGCGGTTTCGGTTCACATGAAGTTGTGAACATAATTCCTTAAATAATCTCAAAATACGAGGTTATTTAACTCATAATGGTCTGGTGAATTTTAATAAAACGTAACCACACTTTCCATGACGTAATTGGGAAAGTGAGGCCCAACCCAACACGTTTAATGAGGTTTTTAAGTTGGTATAATTCGTGATCATCATCTACTTTTATCTTCACTCTGGCCTAAATTACTCTCTCTGTCCCCTTTTATTGAAGTTTAAGGTATCTACATACATATTAAGAAATATATTTAATATGTATAAATTTGACAATTTTATATTGGATTAAGATTAAATTATTCTTTATTTAAAAAAAGATAATAAAAACAATTAAAGAATTTGGTATTATGAAAATAAGATAAAATGGAAAAAAATCATTTAATGCTAATCAAATATTCTAAAATGACAATATTTTTTGAACAATTCTAAATGGTTGAAGCATAAAAAAAAGGAACTGAGGGACTAGTATTTTTGCACCTTGTTTTTCCACCCACACCACAAGCATGAATATTTGAATCTTTTCGCACTTACTTATATGCCCCAATTGAGAGTAGTAATTGTAAATAATTGAATGGATCCACTACGGTTCAAAAAAAAAAATGGATCCACTCTAATAAAGCAAACTGTCAATGTCAAAATCTAAAGAGAAGAAATTAAGTGGGCCCACGACCACGTGGGGGTTCCAGCTAAGCCCGAGGGAGACGGGTCGGCCAGCTGGATGAGGGAAGAAAGCCAAGCCACATCCAAAGCTAAAAAAGAAAAAAGACAATGGAACCCCGCACGTGTGTGTGGATGGCATGTCGCTTGCCCCATCATGTGGGGGAAAACAGGGACCACACTGTCTATTCCATCTCCCCTCTCGACAACAACAGCTGGCATTCGCTTATTGGTCTGCCTCCACGTGGGGGCTCTATTTTTCAAATGTACTACTAGTAGTTGAGCGGCATCAGCCTGTATAAATAAATAATTCAATGCCAGATTGATTTAATTAAATAACTTTACTTATAAAACGGATAATCAGCCTGGTCTTGACTCGTTTTTAAACTTAAAAGGACATTTTCATTCTCTGGTATTCTGGTATTATGCCATTGGTTGGTGTCCCATGAGTCGATGGATTAGAGCTGCGTGGCTCCAATGGTAAGACTTGCAGTTGCAGATTCAAAGAATCAAAAAGTATTTTCTTCATTTTTTTTTTTGTTTATAGTCGGTTTGGTATTAATTTGGAATTGGAAATTGAATTCAAATCATTAAAAATTTAGAATTTAAATTCATTATGAAATCAATTCCTATGTTTAATATACTTTTTAATAATGAGGAATTGAATTCAATTCCAATGTTTGGTATAAATTAAATTATCAATTGAATTGCTAAAATTATCTAAGTTGTCCTTTTGCTAAAATAAAAAAATAAGAGTATAGAGTTATTTTTGTCATTTAGATATACCAATACTTATCCAATGAAATTGAATTCCAAATCCGATATATCTTTGCTTGCATTTGAAATATTATCAAAATATTACTCCAAAAATAAAAAATAAAATTTAATTCTTATTTTAAGTGAAGTAGAATTATATCAAACTAAATAATTAAATTCAATTCCATGATACGAAATGGAGTGTTAGAGATAACTTTGTTTATGATTCTTCTTGGTAAACACAGACAAGATTTGGACCCAAGCCTCACGTTGGCTTGAACGGACTTTCATCACACGTGGGACGGGAAACGGACTTTGCCATAAGAAATTAAAAAAACTATTCCACTTTCTCTGAAGCTGATGTCTGTGATTACGACTGCAATAAACTCTCCCTGGTTCCTTCCTGATTGGTAGTATCTAAAATTTAACTTTAGAGTTTGAACTAAGGAAAGAGGTCTTCCCAAATAATAACTTCAGTGTAATCTACTCGGCTATTTCTTAACTTGGATTTGCAGAATCCATAAGCCGGCAAGTGGAGCATCCAGAATATATAACCAAAATGCTACATTCTTTTTTTTTTTTTTCTAATTGATGGTTCAATTTTAAGCGTCAAGTTGCACATTTTTGTCTTCCATCGGGGTAGCCGAAACAATTGAACCTATGCCTTTTTTCTGTAGATCCAATCACAAGAGCAAGAACAATTTTAAATACCGCCGCTGCTTCAAACTTGCTCTACGATCTACATACTTCTGGCTGAATTGATATGTTCGTTCATTGAGAGTTATTTACACTTTTTAGGAAGAAGAAAGAAAAATGAAGACTTACCATAAAAGCGCGTCCTAAAATTTGACTGGAACAACATTTGAAAGTTATGCTATTAATGCCGCGTCTGCGAAAATATCCTACTAAAGTACTGATAAACAAGAAACCAGGTTGAATCGCATATAGTAGTTGGAAAATTGGCATCAGTCTCTTTCGTCTTCTTTTTTTTTATTATTGTTAGTAAAGTAACTTTAATTTCATCAACGCTACTTATGATCACTATTTACAGCAATAAAAATCGCCCCTAGAATTTTCCTTTTTCTTCTGGACGATCATCAAGTAGCATCCATGGAATAAATCAGACAAAGATGAAACGACAAATATGTAGTGACTAGTGAGTGTATATAACCTGAGGACTCGGACTCCATTTCCACGGTTTCAAAGTAAAAGTCATAATATTCTTGGTTGACATGTGAATTTCGAGTTTTCCACAGACGAAGATGTAGCACAACCTGAGGCCCCCAGAATCTCACAGACCAGGAAATTATAGTACAGATCCAAGTATCGTAATATGAAACCCTGTCATATTTGTATGTATGCCAAATAGAGAAAAAAAGGAAAAAGAGGATGGTCAAAGAGACAGATTCTGCAAAGGCAAACAACCGAATGCAGCAGTATTATTTGGCATATTTTCTTGGGATTATTAACTCCCTTGAGATTGTTGTTTTCTTTATTCTTTTGGTTTGATAACATTAACATCAAAGTTCCTTACATGTATGAATTTTTAAATGGACATAGATTCCTCGTGTAATTGCCACTACAATGCAACAGTTCAATACTATGGTTTGGATATTGATCTCAATGAGGCTAACAACCAAACCAGAAGATCCATGTAATGCTGTGAAAATTTGATGTTAGAGTTTCATGTACAAGCAGGCGACTAAGATGACTTTATCTAGACCAAAACCAATGCAACACAATAAATATGAGAAATTCTACTACATGCTTCGTTATGGCACATTCACAAGCTTCTTCTCACAATCATGGACAACAGTTGCTGCTCTAGCAAGCATCGATCTTATCGATAACCTCGTGAATTGTTTGTTACAATTTCTGGTAATCTTGTATATAAGCAAAGTATCAAAGCTGTGGATTGATTGTTTTGTTATTCACGACAGAAGCTAAAGGTAATGATAACTTCTTGCACAATATTTAGTGACATGATGACCATTCACATAAATATTTCCAAATGGCACATATTTTTACAGTCTCTGAGAATAAAAGGAAAAGGACCATAAGGATAATGGGAACCAGTTGAAAGGTGTGTCTTTTGGGAGAGCTCTGTGGCAATTCCGATGAAGGTATTTTCAATGTATTGGCCATGTTTGCTGCAAAACTTCCATTTATATATTGTTGTTCAGGCTTCTGTAGGTAGGTAGTTAAATAATACTGGAGAGTCAGGCAAAAAAGGGAGAAATCTTTCACATTTCTGGCATTTTTAAGAAGGTTCGTCGCAATGAGCTTCATGTCAACTCTGTAGAGACTCAAAGATTTTGCGTTTTGATTGTCAAGTAATTCTGATATTCTTTTATTTCAGATGGGATTTAGGAAGATACATACATACAAGGTCATCTGGGATACAGTCACTTCGTCAAGCAGGGGAAATAATGTCATTTTCTGGTTGCAGCTGCTAGAATTAACATTTACAAAAGTGTAGAAAACTGTATTTTTGACCCAAACTGACAAAAGATGGATTCTGCAGAAGGCTTCGAATGCACTTGCAATCAGAGGTGAGGTACAAGCGCACATTAACTCTATTCTTGATTCTTAATTCCATGTGCAAAGATAATCAGAAGAGTGTAACTGGAAAGTGGCCATAGAGTATGTTCACATAATGCAAGAACTGGGAGGATTTGTTGCTTAATGCCATATTGCTACTGTTCAGTTTTTATTTCTCTGTTCAGTATGTTTTTGGTCTGCACGTACCAGGTAGTAATCTCCTTGTTTTGTATGTCTAATAATTGATTTCAGCTGATTTTATTCTTAAACTTCACAAAATGTGTCCATCAGATACACAGATTTTCAGTTAAGCATTCAGAAAATAGAACCAGAAGAAGTTGCTCATTCCGTCTGACAAGTAGCTAGGCGGCCCAACCTCACACCCATTAGCATAAAAAAAAAAAAAAAAGCTAGGCGGCCCAACCTGCTTAAACACAACACTTAAGCTATTAAAACCACCAACTCTGTCTCTTTGTCAATGGGCCACCCAATCCCCTCCACCTAGGAGACGTAACACAGAATCACTGAGCAGATTATCAGAAAAGGCTAAATGATCAATAAAGAATCAAAAAAATGGAAAAATGAACAAGAGTGAAGCTGCTAAGATACAGAAGAACGCATGAAAGCAATATGGGCTTGATTTTAGGAAAATGAAATGCAGTCCAGGATTGGACCCAAAAAAAAAAAAGAGTGGGTCATCCGACCTAGCCCAAAAACAAAAAATTGTTAAAGATTCAAACTATTAATTAACCAAATAAAAACATTAGTGAAACCTGAACCCACGGTTTCAATCTTTTTTTTTAAAAAAAAAATAATAATAAAATACCGTATTGATGAGTGCCACCGAGTTACCTTGAAGTGGTTTCCTATCGACAAAAAATAGTGAATAGTTGACCAAAATAAATAATAAACCAGTTGGGCGTAGCTTCGTGGCGCGCATAATTTTCTACGAGAAAACGACATCTCCAGTCTGAGAAACCAATCCACGTTAGTTGGTACTACATAGTAACACATCATGATACATCATCACTTTGGTACCGATAATTCGGAGTAAGCAAGACGATCAATTGGTGTTAGTTACCGTCCATGAAGAGAAATATATATTAAAGCATTTGTTGGGTTCATAATTAGCTTAGTTTTGGCCCGAGGTTGGTCTTTTATGTGTCTGTTACGGTAACTGCCTCACGGGTGACGCATAAATATCTGTCATTGAATATTTTGCATATACTGTAGTACAAGGACGTTTATTTTTTAAGGATTCATAAACAAAAAAGGTTTATAACTTTTAAGGTATTTGGGGTGTTAGAACTTAGAATAAGGCAAGTTGAAAAAAATAAGGTAGGTTGGGGTCCAAGATCCGCCATAGATGGTCAGTATTAATATTATTACCATATTCCGTGTTTGTTGGAGGTCTTCGTACTAAGTAGGTGTCTCCGCTGATATGGGTCTGAATCGGACCCAACACAACAACAGATTTGGCTCTTCTCGATCCAAGTCTCTGCTTTCCACAGATCTCAACGCCATGAAGTAAGTCCCCGCCCTGCGCTTTCTTTCTGCTTCTCTTTCTGGGTTTTTAATATGACATGTATATAAATATATATAGACCTGTGTCTTCTCTGTTCAAACAGTACGCGTGGTTGTTTCATGTTTCATTTCCCTGCTATGTCTGGACAGAGCGTAGGCTTATAATAGTAATAGATGGTTTTGTGTGGGAGATGGTTGTATAGTGTTTGTTTGTTTATGGTCTAATAATATGGAGCAGCTTCGCTCACTCCGTCTTTTTTACATAACTTGCAATACTTGAGAGTACGACAAGACCTCGTTCATTAGATGCGTCATTGGTGACTGTTTTCCTTTTCGGGGTCGTGAAATAGACGTGGTTCTGTTTTCGTGTGTTGAATCCAGAAATCATAAATATTTGACCAAGATTTAGGGACATGCCATTAGCATTGGACCTGGATTTTGCAAGCAATGTTAGGTTGCTGCCTTGACTTGAGTATTTAAAGAAGCTTAATTATGGGCTCTGCACCTGAAATACCTGTCAAAGCAATAGCTTTTTCCTTCAGAAACTCTTCTTGTTCTGGCAGGAAATGAACTCGAGATCCTGGATGAGTTTGGTTCTGGATCATGCAACATCTATTCCTTTCATTAGTTTCTGCCTCGAGGCTTCCGATTTACTATTCTTGTGCATACACACACTTAATTCTCAGTCCGTTAGTTTAAGGTCACCTTTGATTGGATAAGACCATGGCACCTCCTTGTGGGCCACCGTGAGATATATTTGTGGAAACTGAAGTTTAAGAGGTTACTATTCTAGACCTGCTAAAATGCTTCCAGCGTTTTCGAGTGATTTTCATTTTGCTGAGCGCATGTCTGCACCCCCTAAATCAGTAGCTCAGGGAACATTAGCTCTATGCTTGAGAACTTGGCTAGAAAATGCCTCTGTATTCATATCAATATTGCGATCACCAGTAAGTGGTTTTGCTCCTATGTCAAGGATACAATTCATCCATCACAATGACATTCTTCTCCATATGCAACTCGCTTTGCCTTGGTGTAGTACTCTGTATTGTTTACTAAAAACCGTTAGTGCATTGAGTCATTCGCTGATCTGTTTGCTCATAGTAGGTGAAAACCTCTATGAGGTCTACAAGAATCATTCCTTGATCAGGATGTAGCTAAAATGTATTCCATGAATCTACATAGGTTATTTGCAGAACTGTGAATATAATTCAGCTTAAATTTCCCATCCTGTCTTCCTGTACCTGTATTAATACGTTTGTTTACTGAATATGTCTTCTCCATTCTGTGTCACAGAGCAAAAAAGATTTTTGGGGTTTCCATTTCTCTAATTCTAATAAACTTGGCTGCCATCATGGAGCGTGCTGATGAGAATCTGCTTCCTTCCGTTTATAAAGAAGTCAGTGAAGCTTTTAATGCTGGACCATCTGATCTAGGGTATCTTACTTTCATAAGAAATTTTGTTCAAGGAATTGCATCACCTATGGCGGGCATATTAGCTATAAACCATGACCGACCTACAGTTCTTGCAATGGGCACTTTCTGCTGGGCCCTGTCAACTGCTGCAGTAGGTGCAAGCCAGCATTTCACGCAAGTTGCATGTTGGAGAGCCGTAAATGGCTTTGGCTTGGCAATTGTCATACCGGCATTGCAATCTTTTATTGCTGATAGCTATAATGATGGCGTAAGGGGTACTGGATTTGGATTGGTAAGCCTTATTGGTGCTATTGGTGGTATAGGAGGTGGCGTTGTGGCTACAATTATGGCTGGTCAGCAATATTGGGGCATAGAAGGATGGCGTTGTGCCTTCATAATGATGGCAACAGTGAGTTTGCTTATTGGGTGCCTTGTTTTCTTATTTGTTGTTGACCCAAGGAAAACAATCAGCCATGAGACTGGAAGTTCTGAGAGGTAGAGTGCTCAAGATTTTGTGGTTTCATCTTGTTGTCTGTTGTCTAGTCTCTTGTTGCATCTCTTTTCAACAGCACAGATAAGACTTCCCTTGGATGTGATGAGCCATTCAAATCACGATGAAGTTACTTTCTTTCTTTGCTCCTTCATAATATCCGGTGATTCAGATACTTTTGGCTGCAGGGAGGAGTTGATAGAAAGGGGAAAAGCTAGTGCATCTTCTCTTTGGATAGAGTCCTGGACGGCCATGAAAGCTGTCATTAAAGTGAAAACATTTCAGATAATTGTCTTGCAGGGCATTGTTGGTACTGTACCATGGACTGCCATGGTGTTTTTCACCATGTGGTTTGAACTCATAGGTGAGAACATTAGCAGAATTTCCATTTGCACTTCTAGCATTCTCAAGTTTAGGTAAATGCCAAGAAAGGGAGGCAATATAATTATCTTGGATGCACTTTATCATTAGAACTTGTCATTGTTTGACATGGTTTCCGGATAGCAGGATATAACACTTGCTATCACCTCTTTACTCACCATTCTTCGGGAGTAACAAATACATTGCTATCGTGGTTTCATTCTATTTTTTTGGCCTGGTTTTGATATCTTCTATTCTTAATCAGGTTTCAGTCATAATAGGACAGCAGCTCTCCTGAGTTTCTTTGCTGTTGGATGTTCTTTGGGGTCCCTTCTTGGTGGTGTTGTAGCAGATAGAATGTCACATTTGTACCCTAACTCTGGCCGTATAATGTGTGCGCAGTTCAGTGCCATCATGGGCATCCCATTCAGTTGGTTTCTTCTGAGTGTGATTCCACAGTCAGTAAGCAGCTACTTCACCTATTGTGTTACACTTTTCATCATGGGCATAATCATCAGCTGGTGTGGCAGTGCTGCTAATGCCCCAATGTTTGCTGAAGTGGTTCCTGTGAAGCACAGAACCATGATTTATGCATTTGACCGTGCTTTTGAAGTATCATTCTCTTCGTTTGCTGCTCCTTTGGTCGGAATTCTCTCAGAGAAGATGTATGGTTATGATTCGAAGAGTATTGATCCAACTAAAGGCTCTCCACAGGAGGCTTTAGCATTGTCAAAGGGGCTTCTTGCAATGATGATCGTGCCCTACGGTTTATGCTGCTTGTTTTACACTCCTTTGTACAAATTCTTTAGGCAAGATCGTGAAAATGCTAGAATGTCTAGTTTAAAGGCGGTAGAGATGACATGAAAGGCTTTCCAGAAGAATACCACTCCAATTGACAGTAACACAACTAACGGGACATTCTTTTCCATGCGTAGTTTTCTTGAGCATTTATACCTATTCATGCT
Source organism: Turnera subulata (assembly GCA_028386065.3). NCBI lineage: Eukaryota > Viridiplantae > Streptophyta > Magnoliopsida > Malpighiales > Passifloraceae > Turnera > Turnera subulata. The sequence goes on from JAKUCV010004324.1 coordinate 121,121, forward strand.
TCAATGCTCCTGTACACGATATGTTGTAAAACAATTTTGTGAAGAATGACCATCATTCCCCCTTGCAAGAAAAGATTTGGTTTAGCTAAGTTTGGGACCGTGGCCTTTGATGAGATGTGTTTTCCGGATAAAAGCAAACTGGAGCTTTCTGATTCTCAGATTGCATAGAGAAGAGAGAACTGTACCACAAAAACCTGGCAGCTAGGTGCTATTGAGGCTACCTTGCAGGATGCTACCGGAAGTTTTTTGATGCGCACACCGAAGGGCCTTAACCTCTTCCAAGCTGAGCAAATCCGGTCTATAGTCGGCTGTCTATCTATTTTTCTTAGCCAAAAATTGGTGCTGGCTGGAAGTTTGTGGTTTTGGTAGGATGATTAAACAAGGGCTAAATCCAAAGAAATTTGACTCAATCACTTTCCAAAACCAATCATATTGTCATCTGATTACTACAGAAGGACGGTCGCCTTGTAGTTTCTTCTATCACATTAAAGAGTTTAATCCCACTTGTTGTTTGATCCAATTTAAATTACAGGCAATCCATCAATGATATCATGTCGAGTTCTTTACCAACAAATTCCAAGAGATCCCTTGTTAGTTGCAACATGCAGCTACCATGTACCCGAGAGCCCTGGCACTCACCACTCTGGTGCGGCCACTGGACGCACAATACTAGAACAAATCATCACTAATTAAAAATGAAAAAAGAAGAATTCAGTAGAAGATGGTGATGCTACAGTGTTGAAGAATCTTACAAGAAATTCAAGTGTACCTGCACATGCTGAACTAGTTGAAACCAGGCCAAGCACAATTCTGTAAATCTCTCTATTATGCACTAATATAAAATAACTCAGCATACAAATTGCATAACAAGACTTACAATAACATACAAACGGAGTCTATGTTTTCAATTGTCTGGTCTTTTCTAGGAACCAATGCCCCATAGGTCCACCCAGCAAATCAGAAAGGATGACAGAACGTAAATTGCAGATAAATTTTACAACCAAGGGCATTGAAGCATGATAACAAGATTAGTTCTCTGTGCACAATAAAGTTATCACCAACTTTGTACCCCAAATGATGTGGCAGTGAAGGTGTTAGCGTTAATGTGGAATAAACCAGCTAAACTGCCACATATTTACACAACGTGGGTGCAATTCTTTTGTGCACAAACCACTGCTCTGATGACAACTGAGGAACAAATTTTTCACCAAAGGAAAGCCTAGATACACCGTGGAAAAAAGTTTTGTCCCACATATCCTCCAGTCATAGCCCTTCTCACATTTGACTCAAAAAGCTTCGGGTTATCCCTCAACACAGCAGCGGCGTCATGATTAAGAGGATCCTCAGAATTTGGTTCCTGTACACAATGATGGACAAAACTGAAATGCGAAAGCGTACCAACTGGCTACAAACTAATGTAGTTGTACCTTGAAAAGACATGACATATTACCGTGAAAAGATGATATAAACCATAGATGATGGTATTTATATTAAGAACTGGTTTCCAATCTTCTCGTAAGATATTGAGGCAAACATTTCCTTCTAAATCGATATTTGGATGATACACCTGCAAGTTAGATTCACAATGCCCTTCATAAGGAAACACATCATAAGGAAGCAGTTACAAGGAAAGGTTTTTCATTAAGATACCTTAGTCTTGCACTTAACCTTAGGGGCCTCATGCGGATAGATGGGGGAAACTTGGAAAGAGAACAAAAAATTGCCACCTCTAAAACAAGAAGAAAAAAATTGTTTCTTAAACAGAATTTACTGCAACGTTTAAAATAGTATTCCCAAAAAGACTGGTAAAGTGTTCCTTACGAATAATATCCTTCATCGGGTCGAATTGAAACCTCAAAATACATAAGGTCGTCCTTGCCATTGGGGAATGTAATTGCACATGACTTGGGTAGATTCAGCTCAGAAATATCTGCAATGTGCAAAATGTAAGAAATGAAAAAGTCCATATATATGAATGGATAATGATACACCAACAATCAAAGACCAATTCCAAATTGTGTGCAAGTATCTGTCTTTCTGTGTGGATGGGTTTCTGTAATCTGTATGCTCTAGCACGTGTGTGTGTGTATACACCAGACAACTGCTGCAGACACCATTGAAACATGCCAGTTGATATTTTCACTGATTCAGCAATCTGTTCTCAAAGATATTAAACCAAACTAATAGCGTGCCACCCTTTACTGGATGAAACAACAGGTATGCAACCCAGAAAATAAACAAGAACCTCACCGATAGGTGGGGTTATCTATAAAATATACGCATAATAACAGGAGAAAAAGGCAAAAATGCTTGAAGTTAGAGTTCCCTATACTAGATTCGTGGAATTCAATTCAATAACTCATACTAATAGAGCCAAATCCTTCATAAGACAATGTAGTTGCACAAACTTCTTCAATAAGTTTTGACTCGTCTGAAAGCAAGTTTGCATTCCCAGACACAACTCTAATTTGACTAATCTTGAAACGGATACACAAGAATGGGAAGAGAAGACATGATATCATGAGTTCTATTCTAACAAAAAATTAACGACAAAGTGGAAACTTATTCCGGATGCCAAAACAAAACTCGATATGTTACATTCACCACAACCAGTAAACAAGATCCTGAATAAAATATCTCTGAGAAGATTGCATTCGTGGACCAGATATCCAGAAACAGGAAATATACACTAAGGTGCCCTACTAATGGTATAAAAGAGCACCCAAGAAACATGAAATGTCTATCAGCTCCAACTAGATACTCTGTTTTCCAATATGCATTGAAGTCATTTTCGAGTTCAGACTGTTCCACCTATCCATCAAATGGAAAAACTTTAAAGCCACTGGATACAAACTTCAAAGAATTTCTGCAATGTAGAAAGCTAACAACTAACAGAACCCACTGCCCACAAAATTTCCTCCTCATCCAAATTATAAAACCTATCAACGCATTGCTGAGTCACCTCACTTACCAAAGTCTCATTTTTTTTTTTTTTTATGGTTTTGAGCATATATACCCACCATATACTTTCGGGGAAAAAAATAAAACTAAGACTCAAAACATACAAACAGCAAAGCAGGAAAGAAATTTTTCCTCTTCAAGAGAAAGAAAAGGTGTAATCAAAAAGCATGAGGCGAACCCTTATGCAAACGTAATTCTCCAGCAGACTGCTTCTTAACTGGTACACCTCCAGGGGCATTCTCTGCAAGCTCTTTCTGTTTTTCCTTCACTTTAAATAGCCGAATCATAGCTACTAGTACAACCAAAAAAAGAAACCGAATAATCAGCCAATAAAGATTATACGAATACTAGTGGCAAAACAAACAACCCAAAAACACAATAAAATTGTAAGACAAACACCCTTCTACGTACTCGACTAAGGTAGTTCTACAGACTTTTTGAAAGAAAAAGAGAAAGGTTTCTACTGGAAATGATTGTCTACTTTTAAAGTGACAAATAAACAGCACAAAATGATGATTTTCCTTCAAATAGATCGTGAACTTCACATTTCATCTCAACTCACGAATGAACTCCTTCAACTCCAAAAAGAAAAGACTGAAATTGGCTAACTGACCCGGAAAAAAGAACCCAACTTTAACGTCTGCTAATCAGAATCCAAGGCAGAATTGCAACAGTTACAGAAACACAAAAAGAAAAAGCAGCAGACTTGATGAAATCGGAGGAGAGAAATTCAAACAAGAAATCGAGTGAAAATAGATGTATTTTTAACAAATAGGGAGAGTAGAATAAAATTAAAAGGGTAGGGCACCTGGAAAGAATTCGCAGATAGAAAGGTTTAGTACTGGTACGAGGAGATGTGAAATTTAATTGAATTTGATTGAAAAGGCTGTGTAGGAGAAGAGCGGTATATATATATATATATATGAGAGAAAAATAGATGTATAAAGTGGGGGTTTAAATTAAAATGGTTCCATCAAAAAAAAATAAAATTAAAATGGTTAAATTGCACAGAATTGGAGGAGGAGAGGGCCTACATTTTACTATTAGTACTACTACTATATTTGATAGTTAAGGAGTGGGCCCCCGCGGTTCCGGTGTTTGGAAAACAAAGTGTGTATTTGCGGCCCACTGGAAAGGGGCTTTGTGGAACCAAAAAGGTGGGGGGATTTCTGTGGATTTGTGGGTTGGACGTGGGTTTTTGGGCAAGAAATATTTATTTGCTTGTTTTTTTTTTTTTGATGGAATTTATTTGCTTGTTTTCTACGCATGATGTGAAATATTTAGGGGGGTGGATGGATATACATGACCCTTTTTTATTTTTGTTTTTTTTGGTCTTTTTGGTTTCCATAGTCGATCTTGCTGATAATTTATGAAAGATAGGCGACCCAAAACTTATCCAGAGAGGTGTGATTTTAGTATGGGGGTGTGAATTTTAAGAGTTGTAAAAATACGATTCAGTAAAAACTTTTTGAGGCGTATTAGTAATAATTTTTTTGGTCGAGGGCGTATTAGTAATAATAACTCTATTACATCCTTTTTGGTCTGGTAATGAAGGTAATTCTATACATTCTCAAGTCTCAACATGATTAAAAAAACAAAATAGAAAAATGATCATGCCTTCTACTAGCTCATATCTTTTCACAGTAATCAATTGTGCAATTTTTTTTTTTTTATTTTGTCGAGTAATCAATTGTGCTATGTAGCCTACGCAGATGTTAAAATCACATAAAGTGTGGGCTTCCTAACTTTTAATCGATACTTCATCATAAAAAGAAACTTTCAATCGAAAAAAACGTGGTATGGATAAGATTCGTATTATTTTGGCCTTTTTACCATAGAGGAACTTTATTTAACAAAAATAGAAGGCATCAAAAAAATAGAAGGCATCATCTATATGGTGTGATGGACAAGTTTGGTATTATTTTGACTTTTTACTTTAAAAAACTTTTTTTAAAGGCATCAATGAATTGTTTTTTTTTTTCAAGTTTTGATTTCTGGATCAATTTTTTGAGTTAATCTTTGTAAACAGTAAGTTTTGGGAGCAAATTGTGGGGAAAATAAAATGAGAAGAATGAAAAAGAATTCTTGGCCAACATTTTACCCCTTCGTGTGAGCTTCCTGGGGCGAGGAGATAAGCCACTACGTCCGGCGGTGGATATCCTGGCTAGATAAAAAATGAGTGTTCCCACGTCTTGCTGGGAAGAATAAAAAGTAGAAAATTTTAAAAATATAAAAAATATAAGAAGTATATATATCAAAATTACCAATATATTCTTATATATAATTAAATAATGTCACAATAATAAAAAGATAAATAGCCAGTATTGTAAAAATGTCAGATTTTTCAAATTTTTCCCCTCAACTATTCTCTCCATTTTATATTCATTCCAAAGGTATCTTCTATTACTAGATTCTTTCTATTCGCTTTCCTCTCTTTTTAAACTATTTATCTTTATATAAGGATAACTCTACGCATCATTAGAATCACTAATAAACAAATTGGGAGAGATGAATCAGGCTGGATACAGATGGGGCTTCCAAAGGTGATTCGGATTTGACAAATGCCGGTGGTGTTCTAAAAGACGAGTCAGGCCGTTGGATTTCGGATTTTTCAGCTAATTTGGGACTTTGCTCAGTGTTTACAGCTGAGTGTTAAGTTGTCCTTTTATGGTCTTAGATTAGCATGGAACCTCAGTCTTTGCAAGGTTATTCTCAAACTAGATTTTGCTACCTTAGTCATTGCTATGTGGAGATTGGATTGGTCAGTTCAGGAATTCCTTATTGTTAGCCTGGAAGGATATTCTATCAAGAGATTGCAGAGTTTGTTGTCAACACACACCTCGGGAAGGCAATAAAGTAGTTGATCTCCTTACTAACTATAGCATTAATCAAGATATTAGGTACCATGATTTTGTTTTTCCAGTAAGGGATTGTTTTCTACTTCTTGCGCATGATTTGTTGGGGGGTATGTTGACCCCGAGTTTGTTTATGATTCCTAAACAAATTAGAGGATGTTATAAAATTGGGGGAGAAATTCACTTCTTGATGGAATGATACAAGCTTGATCAAGGTAATAATCTAACCTTGATGGAAGTAATACACTATTAATAGTAACAATACAACTTTGATAGTAATAGTAATAATGAAGATTAATAAAATATAGATGAAGGGAGATGGAGAGGAGAGGTGTATGTGTATGGAAATGAAGAGAGTAATCTTATGGTAGGATGTAAGTATATGAAAGTAAAGGAATGAAGAGGTATTTATAGTTGGAAATGGGAGGATAAAAACAAATAAGTATGATTAATTTAAAAGGATAAAATCAAAGAGATGTTAGGTAAAGGAAGATGATATTAGGATTATGACAAATGGAATTATGGAGGATAATTAGCCAAAGAGATAATTCCAAGTAGAAGTTTGGTGTATGGGTAAAGTATTTACCAGGAGTAAATTCGAGTATGGTAAAAATGAGTTTTACTGGATGGTAACAATGACATTCACCATAATTTATTTATAACACTCCCCTTTGAATGTCATTGCACCTTAGATAGAATACGCTTGGGAAGTACTGCCTCGTTAAAAACCTTACCAAGAAAAACCCAGTGGGACAAAAACTTGGTGAAGGAAAAAAGAGTGCAGTGCGTATTCTACTCCCCATGATTTTGGCATCCCTTGATATCTGGAATCCTCCATAAACCAATCCTCTTCATCAATTCTTCAAAAGTTGTAGTAGGAACTGATTTTGTAAATATATCTGCCAGATTGTTACTTGAATGATTCTTGATGTATCCTCCCTTCAATTGGGCAATGTAGCCATCATTATCTTCATAAATCGTCGTTGGAACATCTTTCTCGCTAACTAATCCATATGAATCTTGACAATACTGCATCATCGATTTTAGCCAAGCACATTCTCAGCTAACTTCATGTATGAACACAATTTCTCCATTATTTGAAGAGGCAACAACGATACTTTGTTTTCTGGTCACCACGATATTTGATGTATCTGTCTGTGCTTTATGTGGATCAAATAAAAGACCTACATCTGCAAAACCAACTAGATACACCTTGGCCTCACAAGGTTAAAATAATTCTATATACCAAAATAATAGAATATGTATTTATATATTATATTCCAATATAAATACGTTAGAGCAAAATTATATTTTGCAAATAAATTTATAGCAAAAGCTTTAGGCTTTATGTTACTAGCAAGATAAATTGCAGTGTGATGTGGTACTTCAAGACCAATCGATTAATCTAATCTTTTCAAAAAAATTTATCTTAAACTTTTTCCTTAAATATAGCACGGATTTGGAAACCTCTTCAGGAGTTTCAATAGTATTCAGATCACAAAAATAATGAAAACTTCACATATAGATCTAAATCATAAACATAAGCAACAATAATAATAAATTCACACTTATACTGATTAAATAAAATACATAGAGCATATATGCAAGAATAATTATACATCACATATCCAAATTGGCTCAAATCATGTAAAGATCAATTTAGTTTAATTGAATATATATATCCCGGGAATTATTTGCTTCAGGCAACGTGAATCCTTCAAGGATTGTCGTGTATATGTCATGACTTATGGATCCACAGATGTAGGCTGTAACAGCATCCATTTGATGCATCTCTAATTCTTTTCACATTATGCCAGACTTACCAAAAATAATTGCATCCACCACAGGGGAGTATATCTATCTCCTCACAATCAATACCAAGTCGTTTGGGTAAAACCTTATGCGATAAGCCGTGCTTTGTATCTCTCTATTATAATTTTCTTTTCGCACAAATACCCATTTTCAATCGACTAGTTCCACACCATTTGGTGTACAGACTACAGGTCCGGATAGTATCTTGCTTCACAACGGACTACAGGTCCGAAAAATATTTCGCTTCACAAGCGATTCTAACACAACCTAAATCATGTTTCTCAATTTGGGCAATCATACTACGCCTACATTCATCAATAGATGTAGGTTCATGATCCTCATTTTATTTCAAAATATTTAGCGCTATATAAAATAAATAAAAATAGTATTCCGTCGACGGTTATTTCACGTCAGTTCCATCTTATTTCTGACACTGTAGTTGAGATCTCATCATACTCATTTATTTCAGGTACCTGAGTTACTTCTGGAACTTTATCAATTTTGTCAGAAAAACCTCTTCTGGCGGATTTTCCTCTTCTTGAGGACTTTTAATATGAACCTCTACTGGAGGTCTTATTTTCTTACTGGGGCCACATTATCTCTTTGCTCTTTTTTCTCTATCGAGAATTTTGTTTTCTTTTGGAACCGAGTATATTCTATGCTTCTGGCATACTTTAGATTCATTTGCATATTATACTTGTTCTTTTGGAACATTAATTTGAACAGGAGCATTTGCAGCTGGTATATAAGATTTGGTCACTTTATGTGTCTGGCAATTGACAAAATATTTTGCAAATGAATCTTCTTCTGAACTTCAGGTTCATACGAATTTATTTGAGGATCAAAACTAAGCATTGAATAACATTTCAATAATATCTTGATCCAGCTGCTTATTTTCTCCCCCTGATGTTGGGTAAACTCTTTTATCGAATTAACAATAAACAAATCTCCAATCACTAGTCAATTATTTATGGAGATTCATACCCAACATACACAACATATATTCCCAGTCTTCTTTAAGGACCAATTTTACTATACTATGGTGGAGCATTATATACTGTACAACCAACGGTCCGAAGATGGGAGTTACTAGGTTCGTGACCATGAACCAATTAAATGGGGAGACCTTATGATAACTTGTTGGCTTGATGCATGCAAGTGCTGCTGCATGTAAAAATACCAATTTCTCAAACATCAATATTTCATTAACAATGGTCCTGCAATCAATTGGAAATGTTCGCCCAGATCTTTTTGGATTTATTGCCAATGATATATATTTTCCATTGAAGAAATATACCAGTATTATCTAGACATATAGTCTAAAAACATAAGTAGGGATATGTACTCGCAAGTGGCTTAATCATTAAAATAAGTGCGCACAATGCCAACTTGCATCACTCAATAGACCATCTAGTCGATGCATCATAAAAAATTACCTAGATGGTCTACACGGCAGATTTATCAGTCCGCGTATATGTTCTTGAATTATTCCCAAAATTGCTGGTAATTCTAGGCCAACCTCATCTTAGGAAGGCCAAACAATTAATTTTCGCAACAAACTAACACATGGAAATTCATTTATTGTAAAAACTTCTTGTTTTTCAATAAATAACCAAGAATAAATGTCGTGCATCATTATTGATCCGGGATGGCCCAACCGGTCATGCCAAACAAGATATCCAATAATCAACTTCTAGTTGATCTCAGCATCGAGCTGTGCAAACTGTGTATTTAAACACTTAAAAATTGCTAGCTTCAGGCTAGTACATTCCAGCTTCTGGTTGGATATGGTAAGTTTCAGTTACTCAATTGCTAGCTTCAGGCTGCAATACGTGTGTCAGTTTTAGGCTTATTTCTGCCACTCATGTCGAAAAAGATTAGAATTATTGAGCAATAATTAAAGTAGTGGCAAACTTTTCCAAAAGTAAAACCTCGAAGATTGAAAATCTTTGGAGTTTACTGACAAATAATGCAAAGTTTTTAATTACCAGAAAATCTTCTGGATCTTTTCAAAGACAGAAAAAGGGTCCACATTTGAAAAATTGACACCTAGCTGTCTATTCTCAGACTATAAAAAGGGGAGGCGGTTGAGACAGAAAGATGCAGAAAACTCAGAAAACTCAACAAGACAAGAAAAATGCCTTCCCCAGCTACTGTTTTCTTTGTTGAGGGTGCCTCTCTAGGAAGAAGGAATATGTTAGCTTATAGCATGGTAAATGAGCAGCAAGAGGAATTACCAAATGATCTGGCGAGAATTCCTCGTTTAGTGTTTGTTGATAAACTTTATTCATCTAGGTTCTTTGTAACTCCTATGGAAGAAACATTCTTCCTAGAGGACCAAAGCAATCTAAGGGCTTCCTTTTATGGCTCGGCTAACTCTATTATGTTTTTCATATCTGATAGACTGCAGGAATTTCAGCTAGAGCCTTCATGTCAAATTTTAAATCAAAGCAGTTATTATCATGATGGCTCGGAGCGTTCCAAGGGTGACTGGGTTACCACCTACATGGCCTAAGGTACGACTTCTACTATGGAATTGCAGGGGTGTAGCAAGAAGGTCCCAAGATTTTGTGCGTACCTTAAGGGATCTAAAGAATCAGTACAAGCCTAACATGGTACTGATTATTGAGACTTTGTGGCAAGCAGGAGAAAATCATGGTGTAATCCCACTCTGTTTTCCTGCAACGAATCGGTTTGAGATACCTGGAGAAAACAATACGGGTGGCATGTGGTTCTCCTGGAACGACAGTGTTAGGGTCAACATCAACAACGGGGCTTAGAGTTTTAGAGTCAATGTTGTACCCAACAAATAAATAATTATTTCAACTTATGTATGAGAACAATTCCTCTTTGTGAATGTTCTCCAGTTATGGATCCATTATGCAATAATAATATGCATGTTTTCCCTTAGCCTTGCCATTATAATCTCATTCACGGCTACAGGCACAATTAATTATACTGTCTTATTCGCTTCAGGGAATAGACTAGAGTCAATCTGACGGGATCCATAATAATTTCTTTTATTACTGTAAGTAGGAGTTTCTGTACTTTTCAAGAGTATTTGCTCTTCCAGAGCGTAAATATATGATCTTCTAGATCATAGTAAAGTATGCATTCTTCAAGAATATATTCAAACTTATGCTCTTTTGGAGCGTATAAATCTTTTTCTCATTTTTGAGATTGTACATGTTATGTAAAATAGTTGACATCCACACATATAACTCTCCCCCTTGGATGTCAACTTGCATTGTCTCCAGGACAAATGCCTGAGCCGTTATTCTACAAACGATTACAATAGCAGTAAAGTAAACATAATAAAATAGAATATAACAAATAATAATTAAACAGAACATAAAACAAAAGCTTTCAATAAAAAAAAAGACTTGAGCCTTCAGGGTAAGTAAGAACAATATCCATCTTCTGGTGGACGTATGATATCCATCTTCTGATGGGCATATTTTTCTTCAATTTTCCTCAAAGATCTGCGGGATCTTTTAGCAGTAAGACATCCAGTCTTTGCTTTATATTCTCTTTTATTGCGTCTTCGAGACGATTTGTATTTAAATACATTCAATGCCCATAATAAATTTCTTCCGAAAATTTTAAGGGCTTCCAATATTTGTAACATTAACATAATTCCAAAATTAAGGAAATAAAAGATTTAAATAAAATAAATAATCATGGGCCTATTATTAATTAGCTCAATTAAAAATAAATAAATGCAAATTAAATGTGATGGGCCTTGTATGAAGCGCCCCGACTCGTATTTACCGTACACAGTAAATACGTGTTGGAACTGTGACGACCCAACCAAATAAAGACCGATCATACAGTGTTTAAAACAATAATCTGGCCAACAGCCCAATATCAAAACTAGAAACCGGCCCTTCGGCCCAACATGGAACTCGTCACCCGAACCCCGGGGACATCAACAACAATAACCATCCGGCCCAATTACAACATATGCACAGCAGAAAACTCAACAATATGCACAACGGAAGACTTATGACTCACATGACAACATATGCATGGCCCAATGCAACTAATGGATCCGAGTCCTATCCGAGGGTACGCTTCAGCTTGCCCTATACGTTCCTGCACTACAAACAACTCATCCTACGGGATGAAACCCCACAGGCGAGGGGTGAGTCCGAAGTGCTCACCGACGAAAGATAAACAGAGATATATAATCAACCGTAATACTTTCGAAGTAATACAACCATCAAAACAGAAGAATCTAACACAAACAACAAAAACAGAGGAATCCAACAACAAACAACACGATAGAGGAATCTTACTAAATCATATCAAAGCCAAGACCAAAGAATGCTTATTAATTTTTAATACCAATTTTATCTTCCGGGCCCGTCACTGGACAAGCTAGGGTCGTACCTGGTTATTAAATAATTCTAGATGCCAGGCCCAACCACAATCTGGGATCAACATCCCCATATCACAAATCCGGGATCAACATCCCAATATCACAAATCCGGGATCAACATCCCAATATCACAAATCCGGGGTCAACACCCTAATCAACCAACCCACCGGCCATGACACCACAGAACTAGTCTCTAACCATCTAGTCGTACCTCTACTTTCCAAGTGACAATTATATCATCTCAAATACAGTCCAATTCCATTACTCTTCCATCAGTTATCCAATTTCTATTTCCTCAGATTAATCCACAATCTCATTCAATCAACAATCTCATATCACTAATTATTCACAACTAGCAGTTCAACAATATTTCCAACACAACATACACAGGTCTGACACTATTCAACAACAGCATCAACGATACCATAGCAATCAAGTAACAGTCAACAATCATTCCAGTAGATCAATCAAACAACAAAAATACACAAACAACAAAAATACACACACAGTATTACGGGCACATATCAAGGTTTATCCATCCTCACCTGATGTGTCTCTGAAACTGCTATCCGGTCAAATTCCGATACCCTATATGTACATATAGGAACACAATAATCACTTATAATGCGCAAATATGGATGATTATGCATGATGCCGGTTTTAGAAATTGTTACACAGCTTGTCTTATACCAAGTCCAATTCCTATTATTTCCATGTTTTTCATTAATATGAAATTAGCCTCTTTAATCGATATACCAGTCACACTCGATCTTTAAGTTGAAAACCGAAACCGAGCTCCAAGCCGATATCCCGGCCCTTTAGCCTTTTGTCGATAAGGGAAAACATAAACATATTAAAATACATTTATATACACGTATATTTACACATAAATCGATACTAGATTAAACATATATCTAGTGTGACCATATCTATGCATATATAGTAGATAATTCCTACTTAACCATATATGTATTTATGTGATAAATCAAGTTGTAACTCCATTATTTAGCTAAACATAAATCTAGTAGGATATATATATATGGTCATTTATGCATATATGTTTATAATTCATAGATAATTCATAGATAATCATATTTATATTTTTAAGCTTAGATTTGACAACTAAATCAAGTATATAAGTATAACTGGGCCTTTAATTAGTAACAGTCCAAGTATAAATTAAATAAACCGGAATTTAAATATTATAGGCTTTTTAATAGTCCAAACAAAAATAAAATTATAAATCAAATTACAAAACATAAATGGAATTAAAGATTAGTATTTGATTAATTAAATTAAATCTTTAATTTAATTAAAACAATTAAGGGTCCGGGTTCATTAACGTTGTTCGGGTTTCGTTTAATGATGCATATGGTCATAGGCTCGGGTTTACCCAACGGATTCATTTCCGGGCTCGCCGGTAAATTCCCGGGACTCGCCGGATTCCGGCCGGTACTGTTCACGCAGCCCAAAAGCTCTTCTGTCACAGTTCATCATCCATCAAATCGTCCAAACCACCTTGCTGACCCACTGCCCAATCATCCACCAACACCAACACCAAACCATCCCGTCCGTTCACCCAAAGCAACCCAACCCATCTTCACAGCAATATCAACAACAACGGCAACATCATCCACCAACAACAATCCCACAAGCAACGAGAAACACAAATCAGGAAGGAGTTAGCCCACTAAATCCGGTTCAAGAAAGAAATTAAGGAAGGAAAGAGGTAGAAGTTGCTTGTCGGGTCTTACCCACTCACGACGAGGTCGGCGACGATGGGGCAGCGAGAGGGAGGAGCGGCAGCAGAGGGGCGGCGCGTGAATAGGGGAAGGGAGAGCTCGGAACTGTGAAGGCAGCGCGTCACGGTGGAGGAACTGCAGAGGAGAGAGGAGGTCGATCCTGTGCACGGTGGTGTCACGCTAGATGGTGGCGGCGTGTGGCTGCAACGGGTGAGAGGCAGCTGGTCGCAGCGTTGCCGTGGAGAAGGAAGGAGATGTAACAGCCCGGGTAAAATTTTTGATTTTTACCGGGACTGTAGAAATTGTTTTACCATGATTTACTGTTGAATTAATCTTGGGTAATTAATTCAAGGTAAATCGGGAGTCGTTTTTCGAAACCGAGAGTTTTCCCGCGCTTGCGATTTTCCCGTGAATTTTTCGGAACTAAGTTGGTATTTTTCGGGTTTCGGAATTT